>JASGAU010355612.1:0-16541 GCA_030220045.1 Australoheros facetus | reverse complement strand
GTGTGTGTATGACTATGACACACACACACACACACACCGCTGAATGCATTGGGGAAAACTTGGGTTCAGTGCACCAGGATCGAACCACCGGGCCTGGAAACCTACTCTATTCCCAGCTGAAGTTATATTTTATTTGCAGCCAGCAGAGACTCTTGGAAGTTGCTGCAGCTGCAGAAGAAGCAGCAGTTTATTCTTTTTACTTTCTTTAGTTCTTTGTAGAAATTGAACAAAGTGTGGAAATGATGGCGTGTTTTCACGTGTCAAACGTGCTCCTAAAGAGCTTCAGGGATGCTTGTAGATGGATTCCCTTCCAGTTTCCTTCTGTTTTCACTCTTTATGCTAAGCTGAGTTCCTGCTGGTTTGAGGTATATGCTCACTGCACATGCACACCTGTCAAAAACAAGGTGAATAAGCATATTCACCAACTATTCCTCCAAGTGGCAACAGGAAGCTTTGTGTTTGTGTGAGCATTTTACGGTGCAAGCATTTTACAGCAATCGCAGCGTGCAGTCAACACTAACTTCATAATGATAAGAAATCTAAAAATATATTTATTTGACCGCTTTATAGAGGCCCTCTCCAGTTCTGAGGAGCTACTGTAGGCAGTTTTTTTCTATTTTCTTACTGTGGGGCAAACAATGATGGGCAAAAATAAATAAATAAATAATAATCACTGCTGTCCTGAATACTTGGTTTCATTCTGCTTAAATGCAAAAAAAAAAAAAAAAAGTTAAGCCCAGATCAGAAATGACATTAGGTTTTTCAGTAACTTCATCACAGACTTACACATCAGCGTGCTGCTGTGCAGCAGCCTGGAGTCCTGCAGTCTGTCAAATCAAAAGCGACGGCAGCGCAGCTTTCGGTTGTGCTCGGCAACATCCGAAAGATAAAATCAACACGCCGGATCCTCCGGCTCGACCGTCCCGGTGCCCACCTGTTGGTTACTGAGTGACAGCTCACTGGCTGCTTCCTGTCTACGCCGGTCAGAGACCTGAGGAAAGGTGTCGCTCAAAGCCTTCACAGCCCCCAAATGGAAAAACTTCACACCTCCGACCTCAAGAGGGGAGGGGGGGGGACGCTGCAGAGAATCCCTGTGAACGTGACGGTGGGAGGTTTTTCACGCCGCTCCACGGGGGAAAATGCTCACTTCTTAGCCGGACGCTGCTGATGTGAGTCTCCTTGTGTTCGGGGAAACAAAAGAAGCCACTGCGGAGCACAACAAGTGCATACTTACTCTGTGTCAACACAAGCAGTCACAAGTCTGTGCTTCCGCCCTATCAGCTGTGGCTGAGCAGCAGCGCGGGGCGTTGCCTGCGGTTTCCTCAGAATAATGTGACGAGGAGGGGAATTCCTGTAAGGCCCGGGGAGGGGAGGGGAGGGGAGGGGGGAGAGGAGGAGGAAGGGAGGGAGGGCCCGGCCAAACAGAGCAGGCCCGGTGACGTCACTAAAACCGGCTTTGGCACCCTCCAGGGGATCCTTCTTCTCTCTGCCTCCCTCCCTCCCTCTGTTTGTGTCGGAGGAATTTAAAGCGTCCTGCCAACTGCTGGTTGCCTAACAGCTCACTCACCGGCCGAGGAAGACTCCGAGGTGTTTACCGGAGGACTTTTTCCTTTTTTTTTTTTGCTTCAAACCTCACTTCTGATCTTAAACCTTCGTTTTCAGTTCCTCTTTGATGATGAGGTTGCATCTTAGCAGCTGGATACTATGTTAAAGCACATCATTCATAAACTCTCCCAAATACTGTAATTTAACTTTGCTGCTCATTGATATCAGTATGCTGAGGAAAACGTCTGATGTGTTTGATTTAAAGTGGCATTACAAGACTCTTAAAAAGTCTTAAACTGAGCCTCTTTGTATCTGTGTTTTTAATTATTCTGTGCAGAGACTGCTTCTGCTTTTATGCACGTTTTGTTCAGGAAGAGTTTAGTGCGTATGCATATGATGACATTTAACAAAGATCCTAATAAAAGATCCTCTTCAGACATAAAAAGAAAGATGCATATATTAGTGTGGGTTTCTGACATTAAAAAAGTTCAGCTGCCAAAAAAAAAAAAAAGTTCTACCTTGTTGCAAAATCTAATATCCACCACAATGTTGTTTGTTTTGGATACATTATGTTGCTAGAAGTTTCCAGGATGAGCCAAACACGTGAACTAAAAAGGAAATGAATCAACATCAGCAGCTTCTGGTTTCAGCTTCTCAGATGTGGTGACAAATAGAGCAGTTTTATTTATATGAAAACGCATCTTAATTAATCTAGAGATGAAGAAAATCAATTGGCCCCTAAAATTAATGTTCACGTCTGAGCACATCGAGCATTACTGAAGTTAAGTAATGGGTTCTGACTTTTTTATTCCAGTGTCATTTTAAAGTGATTGATGGTCAGTTTGCTTCCTTGGATAACAAAGTTAAATGTGATTTGCTTTCATTTGTCTGAAGTGGCCCGTCCCTAAATATAGCCTCCCGTGCTTTGCCTTAAGAAACAGCAAACCACTGCTGCTCTCTAAATGGAAAATAGAGACACCCAGCAGCAATTCTGTTTTTCTTTTTAACTCCAAAATAAAAAAAATAAAAAAAGAGCCATTCAAGGCTGCGTGTGGGCGAAAAAGAAAACCAAGAGTCTGGAAGTGGCCGTGAAAACTGCAGGATCTTGTGAGGATGTTTTAAAGTCAACAACAAATTGTGCTGCTCAGTTGAAGCTCCCTAAAGGAGGCGCAGTGCTGACTGACTGACTCTGAGGGACTGAGATAAAGCTGCAAGGTCTCAGTGAGGAACAGCCTGCAGGTTGCTGTGAGAGGGCTTTTAAAGTGACCAGGGTTGATGTTTAAAGGAGGGGGTTCACCCCGCTCAGAGCAGGCAGACTCCCCAACAAGTGCTCAACAAGTGCTCAACCCCCCCCGCATTACATAAACAGGACGAGTTGGGCTGTTAAATGACAAAAGTATCTCCCAAAGTGACGCCAGCCTGCACATTTAACCTCACTGTACTGCAGTCTGGTTGGGGGGAAAAAAAAGAGGAAGCTCCCTCTGCTTTATTTTTGGATTAGTCATCATGGGGAATTCTCAGGGTTTTACAGTGTGGCTGCAAAAGAGGTTCAGAACATCAGATAAATATTTACCCAGGCCAGGGACAATACACAGCGTGACCAAGCACTTTCTGCAGTGTCATTGCCGGGGCAAAGAAGATAAATACTTCACAAGCAAAACGTCCAGGATCAACATCAGCACTGTAATTAGGCCAGCCAAAGCTGCACCATAAAGTTGGTGTTGGCATGTTAAAAGCAAAAATAAGCAGTGACTCACTTTTGACGGCTTAGCGCACAATCTCCCCTGACCTTAAAAATGACCTAAACGGGGATCGCTCTCCCTGTGTGTGTGTGTGTGTGTGTGTGTGAGGGGAGCGGTGGAGGACACTGCGCCTCATCTCTGTGGGAACATCTGAGTTAATGACAGCTGAGCTGGTGATAATGCAGTCCAGCCTGAATGAAGTAATCCAGCCAGTAACCTCTAATATCTCCCCCCCGCGTGTGCTGGGTGTCCATTAGGTTTAAGATGTCTACAAACATTCGCACAATCAGGGTTACCGCAGTCGTTCAGTGCCACACAGTCACAAGTTCAACTGCCAAGAAGTTTCCTATCCTCGCTGCATACAAGCAGTCGCCCACGCTGACCCCTTCATACTCCGAATACCAAAGTGAAACCAATCCAAAACCGCGTGAGGAGGGCAATCGGAGTTAGAGGCTTTTCTTCTCTCTCTGGCTTTTCCTCCGTTCAGGGAGTTCACATCGAAACTCTTCTCTTGGCTCGGGATTTTAAGTGCGTACAGTCGCGACCGGGAATCCAGTCGGCCGAGTATAAAAACCGCATTCACACATTCTCTCCGGAAACGAGCGGATTTCTGGCTAAAAGGGCGTCAACTTTAATCCAAAGAGTCAAAATCTTGTTTCTGTTTCACCACATTATGGAGGAAAATATTGTATTTTACTCTCAAGGAAAACATGTCAAGCTTAAAAATAAACTACTAGTGGCTCGCAGACCTGTTACACACACACACACACACACACACACTCTGCTTATCAAGCCTGATCTTGGTTCAGATGTCTCAGATCTGGTTTTTACTCTCCAAAGTTTATTTTTCACGATTCACATTTTCAAATATTTCACAAAAAGCAAAAGTCCCCAAAAAAAAAGAGCCCTATATTAATTTTTTTTTCTCTCTATTACAGTCATTTTCAGCCCCGTGCCTGCAATCGTAGCTTCGCGTTCAAAATAATTCTCACACATCTTATCCCAGGTCTTGATGTGGCCCCTAAACTCATCCGCTGTCTGCTGATTGGCTGCCCCTCATACACAGAAAGTTTCAACAGAAGGTGGGTGGGGCTTCTGCGCTCACAGTCAAGAGCTGTGTGGCTGAGATGACCTGGAGTCTGTGGGGCGTTTCTGAAGCCATCTGATCAAGGACAGCGGTGGATATTCATATAGCCAAAGTTTAAAATAATGAGGTCAGCTCTAAACCCTCAGATTTTTTTAAAACTCTTGGTTCTTTGTCCAAGAAGGTGGGTATACCTAAAGCACAGAAATGCTGCTCACCTTCTGTTTAAAGCTTCTGTTTTAAGTAGGCTGTACCAAGATAAACAAGGATTATTTTAAACTGTAAATCATGCAAAGCTGCTCTAGTAGAGCTCAAGAGTAACAACATGGGGGTGGAAATGCACAAAAAAGATCCTCTTGGCTCAGCCACAGCCAAACTTCTACTTCAAGAGTACTTTGACTATTTTGAAACTTTGAGTACTTTAGTTCAAAACATTTAAAACAGGATTTGACTGATTGAAACTCTCACTTGGGTGAGAACATCTTACGCCCCTGTGGTGAGGGTGATCTTTGAGGAAATTTAGGAAAAACTCACCATCAGAGACGTATTTATATCTCAAAGGCTTTGACGCAATCGCGTTCCCAATCAGAGGAATCGAACGCGATTCGGGCCAATAAGTTTCCTCCAGCTGGCAGCTGTTGTTCTCATATCTCTGAATCTAATCACAGTGCCATCCTCGCTGCAGGAGGAGAGACTATTACAGCCGCCAAGCCTTCTAGGAAAAGAGACAAGTCTTAATTAGATCAGGAGCTTATGAGGCTGAGGACAGTGAGAGGAAGAGAGCAACAAAAGCCAGGGAGTGTGTGCAGGAAACCGGGATCTGGAAATATGCAAGGTCATTGATCATGTTACAGAACGGCAGCGAGAACCTGCTCAGGCTCAGCCCCCCCCCATGAAAAACAAGCCCCGTCTCACAACCATCACACCCTCCTCCACCCGCTGCCTCCCACCGCTGCCCTCAGGGGAGGAGCTGAGATGTTAATGAGAGCTGTTGTGATGTGGAAACATGGGGCATGTTAATGGCATGAAAATCCATTATGAATTAATTTAAACAAATCTCCTCTTGACTGTAGGATGAAGGCCGCTGTTGTTGCAGTCTGAACCCAGTGCGCGGCTGAAAGCTTTAATCGGTTTGTCGATCTGCGATTGTTTAGGCTGAGTGGAAATGCCAGACATTTACAGTGTTTTGGATATTTAAAGACATCATGTTGGGCTGTGGGAACTTTCAGTGGGGAGACTTTTTTTTTAAATGACATTTTATAAACTGGTAACAACTGTCAGGTTAAATATTAGATGTAGCCCAAATAATATTTAATATTTGCTCCTGTGCACAGAAAATATTTGATGGATTCTGTTGTTGTTGTTGCTTTATATAATGATCTGCTTATTTACCATTCTTTCAGGACCTTTTTCTAATCTGTTAACAGTCTATGTTTTTAAAGAAGAGCAGAAATGCCCTGTGGAGTACACAGATATAAATGTGCTTTATCCAGACTGCTGGTGGAGGTTTAGCAGGCAGAATCTGACACATTTAATGAAACAGTAAGGACCTTGAAGAGGCTGAGGGGGCTGAGCCCCTAAAACACTGGAGCCTGCATTTCCTATAACGCGCATCCCTCAGTTTATGGTGCACATTTCATATGAAAAAATCTCAGATCTCAAGCCGAGATACGGTATCATCAGGGTTACCACCAGAGCCTCAGAAGACATTAGAAAACTGTTCTTAAAGGTAAAACTACTGCTTTAAACATCAGAAATGTTCTACTGTACAGGAAGTGAGCTGTTTGATTTAAAGCCACTGATGAACACACAAGAAACCGACATGTTTCTGTGAGCTTTCACTGACTGCAGGCTTCTGGGGAAAGCAGTGCAAAACTATTAAATGAGAAGTCACCAGATAAGACAATGAAGCTTTCACGTGCCAAATCTTTTTAAAGAGACACTCGGTGATCAAACCCAACACAGCTGCGGTCTTTTCACGTAGCGCAAAGCGTGTTTGCGCCTTTCGGCTCGCCCGGAGAGACCGGCGGCCGGCTCTGCAGATCCCACACGGCTTTCCTGCAGCTGCTCTGTGACTCTCGCTGGTTTCTCTGTCTGCAGATGCCGCCAGACAACCATCTGCTTTTATAGCTCATTTAGCACATACACGCTCTTGCATATACGGGATTGGTGCTGAATGTAAACACAGTGGGACACGTCTCAACAGAGGCCACAACAAACAGCCCTGTGTGTGTTACCAGTGAAGCGTCACAAATCAAGCTTTCCTCTTAAAATCTAAAAGGACAAACTGACAAACACTCAGCAGACACTTTATCGGGTTCTCTTTGCCAGTACCAGGACGCACTGATTCACTAAGGGGATGGAAACACCGCTCAGCGATTTTAGGCCATGTTGACGTGATAGCACCACACATGATGAGGATCTCCCATTCCACTACGTCTCAAAGGTGCTCTGTTGGATTGAGATCTAGTGACTGTGGAGGCCATTTGAGTGCAGTGAACTGATTGACATGTTTGAGATGATTGGAGTTCTGCTGGAAGCAGCCATCAGACACTGTGGTCATAAAGGGATGGACATGGTCAGCAACAATACCCAGGGAGGCTGTTGCAGCCTAAATCGTTGACATAAGGCAGGATGGATCCATGCTTTCATGTTTACACCAAATTCGGACCCTACCATCTGAATGCTGCAGCAGAAATCGAGACTCATGAGACCAGGCAACATTTTTCCAATCTCTTAGTGTCCAATTTTGGTGAGCCCGTGTGAACTGTGGCCTCAATTTCCTGTTCTTATCTGGAGACTGAGCAGCTGCTGTAGCCCATCTGCTTCATGGATCCATGTCTTGTTTATCCAGAGATGCTCTTCTGCATCCTCATGCTCAGTTTGAACTTCAGCAGGTCATCTTGACTATGTCTGCACGCCAGGGGCTCAAAACAAACCAAAGAGCAGCGTCTTTTCCTTGAAAAATAAAAGCAGATTGACTAATTGGTAACAGTTTTGTCACAAACTGTGTACAGCTTGAAATAAAAAAATTAAAAAAAACATACTAGAAAAGTGGGAAGAATGTAAGTTAATTTTGTCCTCCAACAACCTCCAAAATTACAGCTTCACGCAGACAAAGAAAAACAGCAGGTCCTCATTGGCTGAACATCCATTTGACAAAAAAGGAAACCATCACATTCATGTCTGCTGATCAGCTGCCTGAATAATCTCCAACATTATTTTAGGTGAACCGTCGTGTGTTGTGACTGTGTGGATCTGATGGACACGACTGCCGCTTCTTCCTCTCTGATGTTGATATTGCTGCCCACCTCCACCTCCGCCCCATTCACTGCTTTCTGAGCGTTTCCTCTGCCATCAGCAGTAGGCAGGAGGTAATGTTACATAATCCGAGTGCGAGAGACATGGCGTTCCCTCGCTGTTTTTATTTTATCTTCCTCCTCCTCCTCGTCTCATTCTCAGTCCTCAATTTTCTCACCTTGTCCTCCTTCCTGTTTTTTCCCCCCCCTGCTCACCGCCATCATCATCTTCTTTTACTCTCTGCTTCTTGCCCCCCTCCCCTACCGTTTCTTGCCATCAGTTTCAAAACAAAGCAGGAACGTGGCGACCAGCATCGGAGACCAAACTGACAAAAACCACCAATCCCAGATATCCACTTTCCTCTGATGTAAGACAAGTAAGAAAAAGCAACAAATTCTCTCATTTAGGAACCATCAATAATTACCAAAGCAGCTTGAAATCAGATTTCAGTCACCTAATTGATTAATCACCTGATCATGCCAGCCCCACCTACATTTGGGTTCAACACAAAAGATGCTTAATTCATAAAGAAGCTTCCAAAGAGTTTCTTTATTGAGATTGAGTCATAAAATTCAATGGCAGCCAGCAGGTTTCTCACTAAATGATGTCGGGACAAAGTTTGATTCAGATGAGTTCTCGCTGCTTTAACCAGCTCGGTTTAGTTTAGCCGAGGGTGCTGCTTGATTGGAGTTTGCAGAAGGCCCGTTAGCTGTGCTACTCTCACATGACTGAGAATCACACTGGCTTTGTATTAGGGAGCTGGCAGGCCACACACACCCACACACACACACCCACCTTCTTCAGCTAATGTCTAGAAAAGTTCAGGACTGTATGAGAAAAATAAATAAATAAAGCAGCAAACTGCCCGGTTTGATCCTCCTCGGTGGTTATTAGGTTTGAAAAGGTGGAACAATCATTACTTTCCTTGTGGTGGCAGATTTGGTTTTGTGTCAACCACCTATTTCCAAAAAGCCTATTAAATGTCTATCATCAATGGTGATCCTTCACATACATCCACAGAGATTTCCAGTAAGTTGTCTCCACCAGCTAGTAGCCTAAATCCGGTGAATTTTATCCAGCAGACTTCACCCGCTGACCTTTTGGCCTCTTGCTTGAAGAGAACTGCCTCCCTCTCTGTGCTCCACATCTGCCCAGATGCTACAGCTGTACAGCATCGGCCCACTGGAAAAGCTGCACACAAGTCCTCCTTGGTGGTGATTAGGTTTAGACTCATGTGGCTGAACTCAGACTGCGTGTTCTTGAATATAACTTGTGGCAAATGTCTAAATGCTTAAATCTGCCCTTGAGGCAGTGGAAGCTCAGCAGGGGTTCTCGGCCATAAGTCGGGGAGCACAGGTTTTGTGTTGTTTTGTTTGATCCTGTACTGTAAGGTTTTTTTTTTCCTAGATAGAGTAGTGGTTTGGTTTTTTTTTGTTTTGGGCTTGAAGTCCCTGAACGTGTATCCACTTCCTGTTTGTTCATTTTTCATTTCTTTATCTGTATTTTTTTGGGTTGTCACTTTGTAAATAAATGGCCAGTTATTTGGCTGCTATTTGACATTTGTCATTCTGAAAAATGCGCATGTGAGGAAAGGTGACATGCCCACTGAAAACCAGATCGACCTCAAAACTTCATTTTACAGGCTGCTATCAGAGATGATGTGCGGTTATTTTACATCCACGTGGAGCCGATGTTGTCATCTGTTATTTCTCAGTGGCAGTCACAGTCTCATGCAAATCATCAGTTATTTAGATTATTTCCAATTTTGCAACTCTGCCGAGTGCATAAAGAGAGGCAGACAAATATAGTGAGTGACTGGGTGAGTGCGGTAAACAGGAAACCCTCTGACACTGGAGGATTAACCGTGACCCCTGCCAAGTCGTGCGCTTCAAGGGGAGCTAACGAGATGATGCATGTAATAAAATTACTGCAGAAAAAGAAGAAAGAAACAGATCTGCAGGTACCAGCGCTCATAAACGCTCTGGTAACAGTTTATTTCTATTCTTATATGAAGCTGCCCAGCAGGGGAGGGAGAGGAGATCAGTGATGATCTCATACTGTGTGGAAGAAGAAGTCTAAGTTCAGCTTCGCTCTATCTCTGGACGAGCTGTTGCGTAACGCCTCCAGATCATCCCCGACTGCAGCTCAAGAGCTTACGGCATCCTGTAGCTCATGCAGTGCGTCAGCTGCTGCTGTCCGGCCGCCGAGGCCGAACTCGCTGCGCCCCAGACGAGCGCCGGGGTGACTGAGCTGGGTTGCTGGTGGGGATTTTAGTCGTTAACCCCGTGACCGACACTGTTGTTACTCAGATCACATTTCAGTGATGGAAAACTGATAAAGTTTTGAAACTGTTTTCCAAAAAATGAGCTGAAACGATTTGCTGCATTTATACTTTTGAGCAGTTGAAGGTTTGAACTTTTTACGTCTCATTTACACGCAGCACTTGTTGAATCTCTGAACTGTTGGAGGCAGCACCTAATCTTGAGCGCTGGGGGTTATGGTGAGCATATTCTGCTATTTTCTGGCATCACGTCAAGAAAATAAGAAGCAGATTGTAAGCTAGTGGCAGCATTTTTGCAAACATCCGTAATAAATTTTAAATTAATTTTCCCAACACAGCAGGACCCAAACACCCACGAAACAATGCTCAAAAACAGTCAGAGAGACAGAGGAATAATTACAAACGTCAACAAAAACCTGCGGTGAGATGAGAAAATGAGGAGGAAGACGCAGACAGAAACAAGCAGACAATGAAGCAGCCCACACTGAAACAAAAGCCTGCGGCGAGGAATAAAACACAAACTGATCCGCACAAAGACGAGAGCTCGCAGCGGCTGCACAATACCTGATAGGAGGGGAGAAGAGTACCAAAGAAAGTCGAGACTTTCTCAGAGAGCAGCTGGCTGCCCCCAGTTGGTTTTCCCTCCCGGAGTCAGACACGCTTACGGGGAAACACCTGACATTTCCGACCCAGACGGCAGACACTTTCCCAACCGATAACTGCTGACATTCCTCTGTGGCTCTCTCTGTCTCCCGGAGAGAAGGAGAGAAAAGAAAAGGAGAAGGCTGAATCGGCACTGCAGAGCGGAAAGCCGAGCGTCTGGCTGCCGTCTGTCCTCACACACCAACACACAGCTGTGTCTCTGCGCTTTCACTTCTCACTTCTGCCTGGTTTCTCCACTCTCAGTGTAGCAACCACGCTTCTTTCTCCTCCCTGCCTGGCTTCGTGTTCCTTCTCCCCCCTCCTCTCCTCTCCTCCCTCTTCGTCCTCTTTCATTTCTTTCTTTTTTTTTTTTTCTAATCCCTACTCTAAATCAGGGAAAGCCCTCACTGCCTGAGCACTGACTTCCCCGAGCTGTGTACCAGAGCGCTCTCTTCCTGTAAAAAAAAAAAAAGAAAAGAAAGAAAAACAAACAAAAAACAAAACAAAAAAATAGCAGGATGGGCGCTCTGCACTCAGCACAGGTCCCTAATTCCCTCATAACACTCATATACACACAGTCAACATCAGATTATCCGCTAACCTATGTGTGGCGTTCAACCTCCCACGCCCCCGGAGAGCCTATAAATGCCATCTATCTGTTCTGTGGATTGATCCGATCCGTGTAGGCGACTGTGGGGACTAATGAAGACGCCAACGAGAGAAGCCACTGAAACACAAGTGATCTGCAGGATGTGTGATGGACAGGGTCAGCATGAACCTAACACAGCTCTGCCACCACGTAAACACACAGGGATGTCTTTTTAGGAGCGACAAATCGGGATCAAATTTTCATTAGAATTGCAGACGCGTGAATAACATCAATCTTCTCATGGCAATGCAGTCCTCTGCTAGCAAATCTTGGGTCCTGGTATTTTTGTGGGTGTTACTTTGACACATGCAACCCACCTAAACATTGTTTCAGATCAAGCACACCTTCTGTGGACACGGCAACGGTCCCCAGAAGCAGAAAAATGCACAAACTGCTCAGAAAAGGCTCGAGGAGAACTCTCTGCGGGATTCTGCAGCCAGTTTAGACCCACCAGTTAACCTAACACACACATCTTTGGACTGCGGGAGGAAGCCGGAGTCCCCGGAGATGACCCACACAGGCACAGATGACAAGATATAACGTGGTCATTTTTTATAAGTGCTTGTATGTATTTTCTTTTTTTGTTTTGCTTTAACTGAGACTAGCTAGACGTTAGCCCCATTTGTCATGTCTCTACATTTCAATCTTCTCCCATTAGATGAGATTAGATTAGCATCTGGTGCTTGTGGATCGTGTGGCAGCCGACAGAGGTCACGGTTCCCCAAACCACCTGCGGCAGCTAACAGTAGGACCGCTGCTCCTCCACACTGAAAGGAGTCAGTTGAGATGGTTTGGGTATCTCGCTAAGATGCCTCCTGGATGTTTTGGGTATGTCCAACCAAAAGGAGACCCCGGGGCGGACCCAGGACACGCTGGGCAGATTATTACAGGGAGCTATAAACCTGAGGGCTCATATTTTTCAACTAATCATTTCAGCACCGCCAAATCTGTCATTACTCACCTCCGAGAAGACGCTTCTCTCCTCTGAACACCTGTACGCGCTGCCTGAGACTCACAGTTAGTCATGCGGTGCACATGGAAAATAAAGTCTCAGTACAGTAATAAACAATACCTGGATTTTATTTCACGAGGCACACCTGCACTAAAGCCTGAGTCACACATTGATGCCCTCCAGCACCGCACACAGCTTCTCGCTCCCTCTCAAAGAGTTTCACATGGCAGAAGCTTCCTTTTTATTTTCTCTTATTTAAAAAGGGTTTCGGGGGTGGCAGCAGATTTGCTTAAATCATGCAGAAAGCAAGCTCTAAAAATATGACCAATCAGGCTTTTCCTCCAGCTTTTCCTGAGCGAGCGCCGTAACGACGAGGAGGGAAGTCGGAGATCATCGCGGTTTAGAATTCCCCGGAGACTCTTGAACCCGAGAGGCATCAGGAGCTCAAGAAATCTCCCCTCCGCCGCCAGCATCTCTCCCCATGGCAACAGCAGCTAAAGGAAGAGACGGCCCGAGTTACGCAAGAGGAAGAAGCTTTGCCAGCAGGCAGAACCCCTTCCTCCTCCTCCTCCTCCTCTTCCTCCTCCTACACATATTTTAACAGCCTCCTTATTAACCCTCCTTACATTTGTCCCAATTGCTCTCCTCACCAGACGTCTTTCTTCCTCACACTTTCACACGCTGAACTCTGGCACGCTGCCATCCACGTCGTTCCTTTTCCCATTCTCAGCCGCTGCTTTGCCCCCCCCCCCCCAGTCCCTTGTGGGTGGCATTTATCTTTGTCCAAGGCTGCAGAAACACCGTCGCTGGTGCTCCACGGCTGAGCGGTTTTCGATTTTAAAAAAAAGTTAGTGCTACGGTCAACTGACCCTGATTGCTGGCTCGACAGCTTGACCCACGTTTCTGTGGGGTTCACTACAATAAAGACCTTCTTCAAACTCACACACACTTCAGTTCAATACCTGTTCCAGTGTCATACTGACTGATATACAACAATGGCATGAAAAACAAGCAGAGACAAGACTGATCTGTTATTGCATCACATTTTTTCAGTTCCTCACTGTGTGCACCAATAATCCCTGAAACCGAATGAAAGACACACGAGAGGCAGAAAATACGAGAAGGTTTAAAGCGGCAATCAATTTAAAACTCTGACACTTTTAGATTAACGCATTAATTGGAGATAATTTGTCTTAGGTGATAGGTCATACATCACACACTCCCCTTCCAGTTCTGACTATATACAGGCTGTTTGTTCTCACTGACCCCCCCCCGGTCCATGTTCTGTATTAAGATATACTCATGCCTAAGCCCTAACAAGTCGTTAGCCCATTAGCTTTGAAAATCCCACCATGTTCCCCCTTCAGACCCTCAGTTCATCACCGAGTCCACACTTTCATCAAGAGTTCTCATTGCCGCGAATTTCTCCTCATCTCTTCTCCGACCATTTCTTCCAATATGAGAGCGGCTACATCCACTTCACGCAAAGGGATCCCCGACGACCCAGTTAAGGTCGCGGGCCGCTGTCGTCACAAAACTACCTGTTATATATATCCACAGCAATCTTCAAGATATTCGGGGCGCTCAGTCATCAATCTGCTACCAATCCTCAGTCTTAGGCCTAGATCTATGCTTTTACCATCTTCTCCCTCAAGAAATGTTGCCAAATCAAATTGAGGAAGTGGTCCTTAGTGAAATAAGAGAAAATGCTCACAGCTTTATAGCTGTGCAAATGACGTTACCCTCATGATTCACTGTACGGCTCTCACGGAGTCGACATTTGGCTCTAAAATGCTGTGAAACTCCACCAAACAGCAGCAAGACATGTTGTATGTTGTGTATCAAACCACCGATGGTGATGCTGACGCCAGCTGACGGCAGCAAATATACTTTTTATCTGTTACCGGCGAGGTAACAGATAAAAAGGAGCCAGGCCCAGGGGAGGGGTTCATCAAGGAGGTCCAGGCTTTAGCTCAGAGGCCCGACCGGGCACAGCCCTCAGGTGGACCCACCACCCACCCAGAGTTATTATAGTTTTGGTAAGTTCAGTTAAGTTTCCTGAGTGAGTTTGCTTGAAAATGTTTAGTTTTTATTAGTTTCAGTGTTATTCTTAATCTTTTTAATTATGATTGTATGAGGGGCATATACCATATTTAGGAAGATCAGGTGTTACAATAATAACCACAGAACTTTTTTAAGAGAAGCTGACCCTCAGTCATCCAAAGTTCACAAAAACATTTCAGTTAGTTTGAATGTTTTTCATAAGTCTAAATGTTATTTTTTATTTCAGTGAACATCTAGTTTTAGTTTTTAGTGTAGTTTTAGTTTACTATAACAGCCTGGAGGGGCCTCAGGGGTCCTGGACCGTGTGGATCAGTCCCAGGCGGAGGCCTCGGCGGGCTGATCCCTGGTTGCTGAAACAGGATTGAACGTCTGTTGGTTAACTGCTATCGTCACTTCTAGTGTGACAGTCATAGTCAAACACTGAAACTGTGATTTCCTGTAATTTCCTGACTTGCCGTTTTCGATTTGAGACATTAGCCTGTTGAAATTCATGCATTACACGAGTAAGTATATACAGCAGTGTGCAGAGTTTAAAAGTACTAACCAAGACGAAGTGATAGCATCTGTGTAGTGACCATAATGGAGCATTAAACAACTAAAACATTGAGTATTGAGCCAAATATTTAAAAAAATAATAATAAAAACAACATAAACCTGAGGAGTCGGCAGAGACCAAAAACATAGGGAAAAAGGTTGTGAAATCCAAATATATTTTAGAGCTGCTCTGTAAACTGCTGCATGTGTAAATAAACCGCTGTTTACTAAGAAGTTCTTCAGAGTCAACTGTTTTAATGAATCTAACAAAAAGAACAACAAACAAAAATGGCTGAAAAACAAAGCAAAACACAGATTTATGACTAATTCTAAGTTGGTGCTTTTCAAAACTCTTCAATACCTGCAGATAAGTTCTCACGCCTGATCTGCCGTCTCGTCTCCTGCACCGATCCTGCACGTTAAGCTTCGCCCCCTCTTCGAAAGCATGCATGCGTACACGGTACTGGCCACACATCTGCACGTACGTCTTTAAAAATACTGGCCTGACCTTGCTGACCTCCCGTGACCGTTTGGAGGGTTTCAATCTCTCACCATCAACCCGCTGAGGTCCCACTGAGGACAAACCTCCTCCCTCGCTTATTCAGCGCCCCTGATACCGACAGACCCTTCAGGGCACACAACACTCACTTCCTCCCACGCCTCCTCCGCCTCCTGGCTTCATCGATGCCGAACAAACACAAACCGCACAGATGAAACAACATATTTCCTGCTGATGGCAAGTGGCCTACACAAGCAGTGCGGAAACGATCAAAACAAAGAGCAGAGTTTATGAATGAACAAGCAGCGCTCCATGAGACGAGGCAGGGCTCCTGTGTTTTTTTAAGAGGCCCTACAGGGGAAACTTGTTTGCTGACATGCGAAGGGTCCACCGATTCCTATAAAACACCCACAGTCTGGAGTTATCCAGCTCTCAGCTCTATTATTCAGCATCTTGCTGAACCGACCGGTGAGGCCTGTAAACTAAGAGCAAACAGTCACAAGGATTCATGAGTAACTTTTAGACCTGCAGTGTTGTGTGGCTACGTGATAAACCGGACGAGGGTCAGGGATCATTTATAGAAAGCATTCAAAGCTGCCAAGAAGCTGAACATGTTGTGAAATCTATAAGTTTCTTTGACTGCACGGCTTTTGATTAAATTCAACATTTTGCCATTTTTGTTGCATTATTTTCATTCAGAGTTTTTGTACGACCGTTCGTGTTGAGCAGCGTCGGCTGTGTTGATGACCAGTGCAGAGGTTGTTCTGGGAGAGCATAATGCAGGTAAACACGTCAAAGTCAGGCAATCATTAAGTCACTGCTTTTGAAAGGAGCACAGCTACAGGGTCACGCTCACTAGGGGTGTGTGTGTGTGTGTGTGTGTGTATTGAAAACATGCAGAGTGGGCAGATTGTGGAGTGCAGCTTTTCTGAGAATCACTTGAAACAACGCAAGTGACTGAAGTCATTTGTCACAGGAAACCAAAGACAACACTAAATGATATGAAATCATGTCCGACATCGACTGCCTGCATGATTTCCAGCCAGCAGCAGCAAGAAAGGACGTCGCAACTTTATAGCAACTGTTTAATTTTCTATCAGCACCACAGGAGGAAAATCCTTTCTTGGAAACCATCCGAGCAAACACATCCAGTGTCTGTTCAAGCAGTCGCTTAAACTTGTAGGTAGCTAATCTGTTATGCGTTGCTCGTCATAGCTCTACAGATCTATTAATGCGCTTGAAGTGCAAG
>JASGAU010355607.1:0-17907 GCA_030220045.1 Australoheros facetus | reverse complement strand
ACCCCGGGTTAACGCCGGGTTAACCCCGGGTTAACTCTGTGTTGACTCCGGGTTAACTCCAGGTTAAATCCGGGTTAACTCTGGGTTAAATCTGGGTTAAATCTGGGTTAACTCTGGGTTAAATATGTGTTAACTCCAGGTTAAATCTGGATTAACTCTGGGTTAACTCTGTGTTAACTCCAGGTTAAATATGTGTTAACTCCGGGTTAAATCTGGGTTAACTCTGGGTTAAATATGTGTTAACTCTGGGTTAACTCTGGGTTAAATCCGGGTTAACTCTGGGTTAAATCTGGGTTAACTCCGGGTTAACTCCGGGTTTTCTGTGCTACCAAGGTGCTTCTTACTGGGGCACATTGCCATGGTAACTGATACTGTGGCAGGTTATGTTCCAGATTTGAGATCAACAGATATGAAATCACCGCCTCCTGACCATCAGATCAGCATCACATTCCTGTTTTACTTTGAAAGTCAGTTTTCTGGGCGCCCGGGTGGCTATTTGGTGGAGCAGGCAGCCATATACATATGTTGCGGTGCGGGCGGCGCAGGTTCGAGTCCTGGCCTGTCGCAGTTTGCCTGCATATCTGTCTCCGTCCACTGCAGACAAAAGCCGCTGTGGCCAAAAAACCCCAAGAAAGTCAGTTTTCTGTGGGGTCAAGCTATACTTTCATTTCCTGAGGCATCCATCTCTCCGTCTCTGTTTCAAACATGTCTTTGTTACCTCCCCGCCCTCGCTGAGATCACATGGTCCCAAACAAAGCTGAAGCTAACCGGGTCAGGGTCACGTCTCTTTGAAACCGGCGGTTTCTTTTACGTGGCGGCAGCGTCTTAGGGTGAGCTCAGCTGCCACAGGGACCCTCCACATCTGGACAGAGCTGGGACAGAAGCAGAGACACATCTGGAGAGGAGAGCATCAGCAGCCTTATGTAAGATGCAATCTGTCAGTCAGTCTAATCACAAACAGCTGCAGTCCGAAATCCCCCGACACTTCAGAGACTTCATCTGCCCGCAGCCTCGCCTGTCTGCATCGCCCCTGAACCCTCCTCCCTCCTCTTCATCATTACCCAGAAGGTCTCATTTGAACTTACGCGTGAGGCTTTTTTCTGCTGGTGATGGCTGAATATTAATGTGCAGTTTCACTTTAAAGGTCCCAGCAGAGCCGGGTAATGCGAGGAGAAATCTAATCTGTTGATGCGCCACACAACACATTAAAGTCATTATGTCAGCACAGCCTCAAGTGTCCAATAAAGTCTTTAAATCTGCAACAGGTTATTAAAGAGTTACTTTCCCCTCACACTCACAGATCTGAGGAGACCTTAAGCAGAAATGTCACCAAATCTCATCACACCAGCAGTGAGTGTCCTCCGATTTCTCACAGGAACAGTTTCATCTTCCGAAATCTCTCAAAGCCTGAAATGCAAACGTGTGAATCGTCCTGAGAGAGAACAGTCCAGGTTTGCATGTTTTCAGGCTGGAGGGGAGGCGCCATCCTGAGCTGTGGGTTTGTCAGCAGCAGGTCTGAGTCCTTTTGGACCTCCGCTTCTGCTTCATCGGTCTCACTCATGTTAGAGCCAGGTGTGCCAGACTCCGCCTCCAAAGCTCACCTTTTAGGGAGTAGGAACAGCTCCTGCAGAGGTTAAAGCTTTCTAAACCACTGTTGTTGTTTTTCAGGTGATTGATGCTCATTGGCTCTTGAGTGTGACACACGTGGCTGTAGCTTTCAGCTTAGCTCAGTCAGGACAGCTGGTTAACTGCACGCGGCCCACACCGTGGACACCACAGCAGGAAGAGGCAGGTGAGAGGCTGCTTTCCAGGTCACGCTGATGCTCTGTGCTGGGTGAAGGCTGGGGGTGAAGCATCTGTTGTGATGGTGAACAGAGTGAGTTTGAGCAGCTGAAGTGGCTCCAGCATGTCACTCATTCAAAGTTTGACTCTGACATTGACGTGAGCCTCAGATGAAACCTCCTCCTGTGACAAAGAGCTCGACAGAAGACAAAAGGATTTGAACTTTGAACTCATATAATGCAGGTGGTGCAGACGGAGCTGCTTCTGAAACCGTGTTCTTCTCCACAGCACACTGAGAGACGTCAGAGAACAGGTGATTACCTGCAGACTACAGAGGTCAAAAAACGCCCTGAAAACAGGCGTCTGAATCCATCAGCATTTTCTCTCTGATGTCAGAAGGAGGATTTATCTTCACTGGTAAATCTCCCATCATGCATCAGAGAGTGTGTGGCCTCTGCAGCGTTTCACAGTGTCTCTGAAGTCAGAACACGATGTCCTCGTTACACTGGACGCTCCTCATTATCACTCTGACCCTCCTCCTCCTCTGTGGGAGGTTATCGGACAGCCGGGCGCGACCGTGTCTGTCTGCGGGGAATTGAGGGCACGCCCCCTCGTGCACGGCCTGATGGGAAGGATGGAACAGAGCACTCTAATAGAAACCAATTATGGGGTCATCAGCGTGAGTACAGCTAAAGCAGGAGCGAGGTGGGGGGCGTTTCAGAGCCTGCAGGGAGGACAGCAGACAGGTGCACACAGACAGGTGCACACAGACAGGTGACCCTGCTCCTCTACAGAGATCAAAAACCAGATTTAGAAACTACAAAAAGCTGAAAAGTTAAACTCGGACTCAGCCGGATGGACCGTCGGAGCGCAGGGTCCATTTAGCAGCTGCTCCGGAGCTTTCGCCGTTCACCACCTGTCATGATGCCGTGCCTGAAGTCACAGATGTGGAAATGATCTGAGAGCGGCGGAGACAGGTGGAGGTGTACGGCGGCCCGTGGGCTCGCTTCCACTGGAAGGCAAACACGAGCCTGATTGAAATCCCGGCAAACATCAGATCCTGACTGTTTCTCAGCCTCGTTTACTCAGGAAGGAAAAAAGCATCATTGAGCTTTGCTGTGCTTCCTGTTGCTGTGTCTCTGAGGGTCTCTGAACTCTCCTCTTCCTTTGTAGAGATTCAAATAACTGGGGAGAAAAGCAAATATGTAGAAGAAAGTGAAAGCTCCCTGCAGCTTTTAAAATCCTGATATCTATGCATCAACAAAACAGAGTGAGATTGATCACGAGGTCCTTTTATACTTTCTAATTAAACCCATTAAAACTCTGACCACAGAGCCTCTAAACACATCTGAGCTGCAACTCAAATGCAGCCACGTCTGTTTGAAGCAGGGAAATTTCTGTTCTTTTTTCTCTCTGATTTTTCATTTCTATCTGAATTTAACTGCAACTCACTCTGAAATCGGCTGTGAGCTCCACTCAGGAGGAAAGGTGCACGCGTCATTTATACACCTGAACCCTGAGCTTCTCTTCTCTTCCACACTCAGTCTGGTTGTTTCAGCATCCACAACTTTAACTACAAGAGTGAGGAAAAAAGCTGTGTCACCAAATCCATTTTCAGCAGAGACTCCCAGACCTCCCTGTCCCAGCCACCTCCTCCGGCTCTTCGGGCGGGCACCAAGGTGTTCCCAAACCAGCTGTGTGTCCTGGGCCTCCTCGAAACATCTCTTCTAGGAGGTCTCAGGAGCCACCTCACTGTTTCCTTCCCATGTGGAGGAGCTCAGAGCTCATCACCACATGTCTGAGAGTTAAAAAGACTGAAATGATTCATGAATGTCCAGTAGTTTCCATTCGGGCTCTGCAGGATCTCACCTGTAAATCAAGCTGAGAGAGGGATTCAAACCGGAGGAGATCTGATGCACTGAGTCACAGCAGATAAAATCAGCTTCACAGGTGAAATGACTGATTTCAGCAGGTGCGTCTCCACTTCCTGCATCATCTTCCACCACAGAATAACTCCAGAGAGAAAAATCCCTGAGTGCTGCTCTGCTGTCTGTGGACTCGTTAATGAGATTTGTGCATCTGTAAGCTGTAACGTTGGAGCGTGCCTGTTAGCCCCACACTGATTAGTGATCGGCTCCAAACAAGCAGGCCGATCAATGGGATGCAGAGCGTGGGGGCCGAGCGGCTGACAGGAACAACATTTACAAAAGAGGAACAGCCGGGCGAAGACGACAGCGAGGACGGGTCATTACAGCGGCCGATGAGACGGAACTAAAATATGTCCCGACGCTCGCTGCAGAGAGAGAGGGAAGCAGCAGGAGGTTTAAACTGTCCTCCATCTCACTCGGGTCAGTCACAGCATGTACGGAGGCCCTGTTAGGACATCTCAGGCTCAGACCTCCACGTCATGGCAGTCAGTCTCCGGGCATCAGAAACTGATGGACTCCATTCTGGGTTTTAAGAGCTGCCACAGCGACACCAGATCGAGTGTTCTTCAGGGTCACACCTACGTCAGGTCACAAAGGTCACATTCACGAGAGAAATGATAAATGATAAACAGCCAAAGCAAAGCTGAGATCTCAGGTTTGAATTTCAGTTCAGACGTTTTTGTTCCAATGATAATAAAACAAGATCAAGTTGATTAAGTTGTTACATTTTTAGATAAATTTTTGCTGCAAAGCTCTCGTTTTGTCTGTTATAAATCACACGGTTGAGTTCAGCTCGAGCTGAGCTCGTACTGTTTTATTACACTGTAGTTACACATTACTGTGACTACAGTGTAGCCTGTGGGCTCTGTGAGAGCAGCCGCCCCTCTGTGTTAAATCTGTGATGTAGCACAGAAACTGTGACGCTTTATTAGCACCGAGCTAACACCTCTGTGAAGCATGCAGCTCGCTGTGCCAACAGGCTTCTTCCTCTGTACACAGGTCGATATTTATCAGCCCAACAGATTCACTGTTGATGGCAGAGCGAACACTGAGCTCCAGCCTCAGGGAGCACACCTGCAGATCTCAGGTGTTTCAGGGGGAGGATGGAGCTCACGTCTTTAAGGAGCAAAAAGATGATTTTTTTTTTACTGAAACAACAGAAGCTCAGAAACACTGAATCACTCTCACCTTCTGCTCACACTGTCAGTCACTCTGATTTTTCTTGTTTCTGAGCCGTGGGAATATTTTTCATTCAGTCCGGTTGAACAGCAGATTTGAGTAACGAGCCTGGGCGGACGTTCGGAGCTCGGCGGAGGAATTTCCAGGGACAGCGCTCATTTTTCCTGCCTGGCTGCAGCTCGTTGGCGAGGGAATGATCCCTTCATCCGCCTCTCCATCCTTCACCCTGCAGACAGACTCGGCAGAGGAGTCAGACTCCTTCACTCTCCATCATCCTTTGCTTCACCTCTTCGTCATCCTCCTCTGCTCCCTGGTCTTCCTCTGATGGAAGTCAGCTGTGACTCCATCAGTTCATCTGTCTTCCTCTCAGAGACAGAAGCAGGAAGCAGATGAAGAAAAGGTCAGAACCAGGACAAAACAACATATTTTATAAACCCACCACATGTTCTGTTTGAAAGGTCTTTAATCTGCTCTAAACCAGGAGATCCACTGATGCTAAAGCATAAAAGGAGACAGGTAGTCCAGGCAAACAGAGGTACTGAGAGCCTGCAGCTCACTGAAGTGACCTCCTCAGGCTAACAGCGGGTTAAACACCTGATCTTCATAACAGTCCAGAGAGATTCAGCAGGTATCTCCAGCCTCAGGTCTCTGTCAGCACTGCTCGTCGTGCTTCACCTCACTGCTGCTAGTTAGAAACTTGGTCATTCAAACCCATGAAACAGCAAAAGCACCTCAGACGAGCAGATGCTGTTTCCACAGAATGGAAATGCTCGTGTCTCTGTTTAGTTTCGACTGGTCGTTTTTCACACATAACACGTTTCTGCTCATCTGCATTTAAATTCTGTCTGATTTTGTGCTGAACTGTCACAGCCATCATCACAGGCCTGCAGGTCAGTCTGAGCAGGAGGTTGCCCTCAGGCTGCATCATCTTCTCACAAATGAGAATGTTTTCTTCTTTCTGCCGTTTCATTGTGTTCTAATGTCCTCAGACTTCCTTTTGTTGGAAAGTCCAGCAGATCATTCTGGAAGCACAGACGCCTCGAAACGACGGTCAGCTGACGGTTATTCTATGTTTAAATGTTTGGTGGGTTGGATCAGCTCGCCGGAGCTCAGAAGGTGAAGTCTGGGACAGACTGAGTTCTAAGAACCACGATGGTCCAAAGTTCTGCTGTGTGGAAACAGGAAACGGGCAGAACTTCTATCAGCCCAGAAACTGAGGTTCCTGCTGTCTGAAGGCACGTCCAGTCTCCAGGAGGAGGTCATCAGAGGTGGCAAAGTACAGACATTCTGTACTTAAGTAGAAGTACAGGTACTTGTGTAAAAAAAATGCTTTGGTAAAAGCTTAAGTACTGATTCAACTCCTTTACTCAAAGTAAGCAGCTCTCTGGAGGATGTTTCTACCAGCTATTTTTGTGCAAAGTCTCCCAAAACTTCAAGACTCCACAAGTTTATCACATCTGGACCTTCCAGCATGATCCTGCTAACAAACTGAGCGTGTCACATGACCGTCCTGGCAGTGGTAACAAAGGCCAGTTATCTACCTTCAGCCCTGAGCGGGTGCACACGGTTACCTGAGGTCCAGGTATCACGTCTTCATGCAGATGAGTGATGGCAGCGTATCCGAGAGGCTCAGACTAACTCAAAGACTAAAGAAGCAAATCAAACGGTGACAGGCTTTTATTTTTGAATCTATCACACGTCAAACAGAAAGCCCACACAGCTGGAATATTAAAGGTCAGTGACGCAGGAGTCTGTTTGTCTTTCATGTATGTTATACAAACTATAAATACATCATCACATCACAGCAGGATGTTAAAATGTGCTGCTGGGCCCCAGGCACTGACTCACAGGTGTATCCGCTGCATATACCTGTGACCTTTAACCTTATCAGAGACAACAGAAAGTCTTTCTTTCTGGATGTCTGAATGTCCACCATGAAGGGAGGAGCTTCAGTCTGTCCACGGTTGGAGCAGCTCAGTGAAGGCAGCTGCATTATTTACTGTCACAGATTTGGGGGGGGGGTGCCTTCGGCCTACACGAGCTCCAAAGCGCCCCCCCCACAGCCTGTGTCAGAGCAGAGGCTCGTTCCTCACAGAGCTAACAGTGGTTTGATGATTCATCAGTGCTGCCACCCAATCACACGGCTGCTGACTGAGACCTGGAAAATTGGGGTGAAAGATGGTTTAGCTGCAATAGCAGCGGGGTTTCTCCAGCCAATCAGCGTGCCCGACAGCACAGTCATGACCTCAGCGTTTTCTTATTCATCTGCATGCGCTCAGTTTGGGCCATTTAAAGAGGCTGATGGGGTGATTTCAGAGTGACTGCAGGGAGGAAGACGTTTGATCAGCTTTTATGAAACCTATTTTACACACTCACACTGATAATATCTGTTCTGATTGTGGAGGTCAGATTTCTGGATTTCACCTCTTCTGGTTTTATTCTCTGGCTCATGCTCCATCACTCCTCCATCACTCCTCCATCATGCTGGGATCTAAATGTTCTCTGTGGAACGTGTACAAACAGCAGCGGGTACAAACAGACCGTATATTAAAGATGGACACACCCGCCATGATGTCTCCTGTGAGTTTCTGATGAATTAATAGAGCATTTTAGCTGCCGTCATGTTGGTTTTTGTTTGAAGAACAGGGTGGAGCGCTCCGTAACATCCGAATAAAACCCTTGAATTTCACCCAAACTGGAGCTCCGCCTTAGTCCAATGAAGCCACAGCAGCCATATTATTGGTCAGATAATTACATTAAAAATGCCCCAAAAGGCTCCAACAGCACAAACATGGTCCAGAGGTCCAGTTCAGGGGCATCAGGTAGCTGAGGTGAAGCCTAGCAGACAGCTAGCGGCTACAGCCGCCTGTGTCACCATCCACCTGTCAGTCAGAGAGGCCACGCCCCTAATAATGAAAATGGAGACTCTATGGGGACTGACTCACTGCTGGAGCCGCTGGTAGACGCTAGAGAAACTGCAGGGTTTGGTGATTTATACCATTCAGGTATTAGTACTTATTATTTTTAATCCTTTATTTAAGTGTGTGATTAAAACTGTTAATTATCGAGTTCTCAGGTGAGAAGTTCTCTGATTGGAGCAACATTCACACAGAGGTGTTTGTGGTGTTTGCTGTGGGCTCCTATGTTTTCAGGCTGTTGTTCTGCAGGTCTTGTTTGAAGCACACTCTAATGGGAGTCCAAACACCAGCGCAGTCTGCTGTACATCTTCTAAAAGTGAAGCTGCAGCTGAGAAGATTAAAGTCCAGGATGTTCTGCTGCAGGCTTTTGCCTCCTGCATGAATCAGTGACACAGCTCAAAGAGATGCTCTGTTTGATGAGTCTGTATATAAAAGATGGATGTGGCCACAGCAGCGCCACCTGTTGGTTTGTAAAATCTTTGAGGTCTCGAGCTAAATGTTTTTCCCATCAGCCCCTTACCTTTTTGAAACTAGGTGTGAGAGGTGGATCTGATGATGAAGCTGAGGCACAGGTAGCCCCGCCCTGAATCCTCCCTGCTTCCTGCTCCTCTGTGACACTGATGGGACCGTGAGCTCCAAAATAAGACTGGAAAAACCAGCGACTGAGATCATAAACTCATCAGGAAAGAGTTCACTGAGCTCAGAGACTTCTAGCCAATCAGACTCCAGAGGAGTCGCCCCCTGCTGGTCATTAGAAAGAAGCTTCATGCCTCTCCTGGCCTGTGTGTTGGGTTAACAATGATCTGCAGCTGGTTGTGTTACAGTAATCTGTTGGTGCTGCAGTGAAAGAGATAAAAGCTGAGGAAGAGTGCAGTGTGACGAGGATGGAGCGTTGCTGGGAAACAGCTGCATGCTGTGTTCTGTTGTTGTTGTTTTCTTTGTGAGTTTATCAGAGGATTATTCTTCATAATCACATGTGGCCAGATGTTTTCCACGAATGTTCCTCCTGGAGCGTGACCAGGTTTCTGCAGTTGTCTGTGTCCTTTGTTGTCTCGGTCCTGTTGGGAAAGTAAAACGGTGAGACCCCGTACAGCATTTACACCTCTGAGAGGAGAGGCTGAGGAGGAGGAGGGCGTCGTCTCCTGGATTAGAAATCCGGCTGGTTAAATTAGGAGGGGTAAATTTAGCTCCTGCTGCCCCGTCATCCTCCTCTCAGAGGCATTAATTACAGCCGTCCTCTCAGACTAATAATACTCTCACTAATGCTGCTGCAGGAGGAGGAGGAGGAGGAGGAGGCTTCCTGAGACCCACCGCCATCATCATCACCAGCATCATCATCATCACTGGTTTCATTTACTGCTTTTTGTAAATAAAGTTTTATTAAATCACTAAGAAAAGAAGGTTTCATGTAAAGAGGACGATTCTGATGATGATCCCTCACTCACTCACTCACTCACTCACACACACACTCACTCACACACACACACACACACACAGAGGATGAACTGGAATCAAATCTGTGTGCAGAGGAAATCTCATCAGGTTTCCATCTGCATGAAATGTAATTTGTAATGTTGAGTTCAGCTTCCTGTGATGATGTCACAGCGAGCAGCAGCACAGCTTCACTCGCCGCTCGCTTTGTTTCACGTACAGGAACCCAACCAACTTAAACACGAGCCGATGGAACCGAGACGACCACGTGAAGACACTTCTTTTCATCCTTCTTTTGATCCAGAACTGTTTGCATGGGGGCTTTTATTTTGAAAGCTGGCTGGATGCTCGGTACTCTTCCTGTGCCTGACTTTCTGTCCTCCTCACCTGCTCCAGTTATTGTGATCCAGTCTCCACTAAAGAGAGAAGGAAGCTGCTCCTGAGGCGCTCCACAGACCTCCTGATGGGATCGTGTTCCTGGGCTGAGCTCAGACACACACGAGCCAAAGAACTTCTCATTTACCTGAGACCTCCCCGCAGTGCACTTCCTGTTCTATAGGGGGCACTCTCGAGCTCTTCCAGAATGAATGTGGCTCTTCATGTTTGGGGCTGAAGGGTCCACACAGTAGATACAGCTGCATTTTTAGATGTTTCACAGGTTTCTACTGCAGTAAAGTGTGAGGAACATCAGCACCACATGAAGCCAGCAGCCTCCCTTTGATAGCATCACCTTCAACCACCACAGCCAGCTGCTTCTTCTACACACACGAAGGTCCTGCTGGGCTTTAACAATTCTCCTGATGTGTGCTGGAGTTAGCACTGGGAAACAGGCCATGGGGAGGGCGTGCTGTCCTCAGCCCTTAATAACCAAAGGTGCTTTGAGGGCAGGATCAGCTTCACTGTGAGAAAAGCCGAAGGACAGAAGAGTGGTTTTATTTCAGCTCGGGCACAGCATCCATGCTGGAAACTCAAAACTATTCTGTAGCTCCAAACACGCCGGTTCAGCGCAGTCCACAGAAGGTCTGCACACCGGGGGGTCGCTGCTGTTTCCACCATGAAAACCATGATGATGAAATTAAACTCATAAAACATGAAATGCTGTTCTCAACCTGTGGGGCGAGACCTACTGCAGAGCCGCTGATGTGATCTTCATGAGACACACATTTCATTCTACAGTCAAACATCTGCTGAGATTGTTTCTGATTTTTTCTAAACGATGACACAAACAGCATGTGATCATTTAGTGATCGGCATTAGATTAACTGCCGGGGTTCTTTGGTATCCTTTAACCTCACAGTGGTGTAGCAGGGTTTTAATGTACACACATAAACAGTTCCAATGAAAGAAGGCTGTTTCAGTCTGGCTGTATAAACATGAATTATGCAATAAAAATTGTCCTTATTTTACTCATTTTTCAGTTTTTCCTGGACTTTAAATGCTATGCGCATTTCTGTGACTCTGCAGCATGTAATGCGCATATCAAATGTTTTATATTTTTTATGACAGCCTCCGTGTGCCGTGGAGTGGCGCAGCCTCCGTGCAGTCAGCAGAGCCAGAGTCTCCGCTCCAAACTGCAGCGCTGCCATCTAGCGGCCAGCGGCCTGCATCACACCGCGGCGCCGACAGGGGGCAGCACGCGCAGCAGCCGCACCGACTGTAGCAGCGAAGAAGGAATTTAACGCGGGGACGCGGGAGTGTTGTGCTAACGGCTACAAACAGTTAGCTCCGGTGTGCGGAGCTGTCAGTTTGTCGGTGAGTTTCTCTGATTTTTGCTCCTAATACACCGGCGCTGTCTCACGTCGGTGCCACCTGTTTGTCCTCAGGTGTTTCCATTACAAACGTGGCCAAACTGAGCAGTTAGGTTAGCCGCCTGTGTGAGCTCTGACAGCCGCAGGTGGTCCTTAACCGCTCGGCCGGATTGCGTTCACAAATCTGACCTTTCTGAGTTTGAGTCGGTTTGATGTAAAAATCGACCTGACAGAGGACTCATTAACGAGCTTCACTAAGCAGCAGGACGTTCCGGTGTATTCGGTGTTAGAATAAGAATAAGGTATTTAGTAATTTATTCTTTGATTGCTGTTTGAAATAACCGCAGGTTTGACTGCAGCGGAGTTCATATTTGTGAATGAGTGAGTTTGGTTTGCCCGTAGAGACGATCGGGTTAATATTTCCATGAGTCTGAACATCAGCGGCCACAGTTTGGTTTAATTTGCAGCCTCCGCTTCTTAGAGAGAAGAAACCCGATCATCGATATAAATCAGTGCATTCAGTCCAGTGTGTGAGTGATCCTGATAAATTATTGTTTTTTGTAAACATCGATCTGGGCTGCTTTCATGTTCTTATCTACACCTGAACACTCACAGGTGGGCTGAATGAAAATCAGCTTTTCTCGAGTTTGAAATGGGAAAACGTCTGCAGAGAAACGAGCTGCTAAAGACAGCGTGATGTTTTACAGGCTGATTCTGACTCTACCTGTTCCAGGTGAGATGGAGTCCACAGAGAGCCGATACGCTCACCTGCTGCAGCCGATCCGAGAGCTCACCAAGAACTGGGAGATCGACCTGGCGTCGGAGCTCAACGACTACTTAGAGGAGGTAAAGCCCGGTTTCTTTCACACGAGCCAGCGTGAGTCGCATTTCACTTCAAACGTCACAAAAATGACAGAACACAGATTTATTTTTACCACTTTACAGCTTTCAGCCTCCATACAGACTGAGCTGAGACAGCAACATCTGTCTGCATTAGGTGTCAAACGTGTGGCCCAGGGCCCAGATCAGTCCCGTCCGGCCCTCTGAGTGTCTTTGTAAACTGTAAACCCAGCAGCGCGAGGGCGTCAGTCTGAGAAGCTTTCACAGGAAGCTTCATATGAATGTGTCAGAAGAATCACGGCACAGGTCAGACCACCGGAGCGGTCTGCTGTGTCCGGCTTCGGCATGTCGGTATCCGTGTAAACATTCGGACGGCTGAGCCGACAGAACGGGCCGGTCATCGCTGCCTCTGTGATCAGGGTCGTGATCTTTGCGTCTCTGTTGCTGCTGGCAGGAATATTCCTCCTCTTCAGTGTTTCACCGTCGAAGCCGCTCACAGTTGGTTCTCATTGTTGCTTTTGGAGAGTTGTGGTGGTTCAGATCATTCAAAAAAGGGCTGGTCCTGGTGGGATTTCAGTCAGTGTGATAGAGTAAAGGTGGAGTAAAGCTGAGCTCCTCTCAGTAACATCTGTCTGTCTGCAGCTGGATGATATGTGCATCACCTTCGATGGAGGGAAAACCAGGCTCAACTTTGCAGAGGCTGCACTGCTCATCCAGGGTTCAGCCTGCATCTACAGCAAGAAGGTGAGCCACGCAGGAGTCACGTGACCCCACGGCGTCTGTGATGGAGTCATGTGACCCCACGGTTTCTGTGTTTTTCAGGTGGAGCTGCTGCACAGCCTGGTGTTCCAGACTCTGGAGTACATCAACGACAAGAACAAGAAGTAGGAGTGCCTCCGTCCACACAGTGATTTGATCTCCTGCTGCAGGTTCACCCGTTTATTTCTCTGTTCTCCCGACAGGCGCTACAAGCAAGGGGCGGAGTCTCAGGAGAGCAACGGCCAAGCAGCGAGCAGCCATGATGCTGATGACATGGACGAGGTAAAAAACACAGACATGTTTTATTAAAGATTTTTATTTATGTATCCAAGGAAACCTCCAGAAATTGGAGTCAAAGTTCATCCCTGAACTCTTTCTGAACTTCATGAACATCTAAACCTGAAGGAGGAGATCACAGCGCTGATCCCTCAGTGGAAGTCAGAGAGCATCTGATGGCTCCAGATGTTCAATCTGAAACCTGAACTGCAGGCTCTTTAGCTTTATCCTCGTTAGTAATAATGTCTTCATTTTTTCAGAACCTTTAAACACACCGTTTACAAAACGCTTTGAGCAAAAAGAGGCAGATGTTGGGCTCAAAACTAAAATCAAAGAAAAAACAGAAAATGTTATAAAGAAACTATTTTAAAGTGATACAGGTGTTAAAAACACCTTAAAAAAGAGATTCTAAAAAATTTTCAGAAGTGATTTGAAGGAAGCCTCCGACACCGTGAGCCTGATCTCCTCGGGGAAGTCACTCCAAAGCCAAGGCTTCCTCGTGTAGGTTCAGCCTCTCTGCTGTGGAGATCCACACTGAGCTGAGCTTTAGAGGCGACCAATAAAATCTGAAAACCAGTCCTGGAACAGACAGGAAGTCTGGATGGGGCTGAAACTGAAGAGTTTGTGGCCACTGTTTTGAATGCCCTGAGTGTGAAGCAGCAGCTGTTCGTGCTCAGACAAGTTTGCATCACTCCTGAATCGCGTCTTTATATAAACAGGACATTAAAGGGGACCCAGAGTCGAGCCCTGTGGTACCTCTCAGGTAACGTGAGTGAACAGGTGAGCTCTGACAGGTGACGAGTCAGGTTTTACTGTTTGTGCTTCCTGCTCACTTTAGAGCAGCTGTTTTCTAGCAGCTCTCACAGGGCATTCTGGGTAATGTAGTCACTATCTTAAAAATGAATATTTATTGTATAAGCAGTAATTTAACTGCACAAACTTTGCCTATTTTTTTTTTAAATTACAACTTTGATTTTATTTTTAGTTCTTAAAATTTAATCTGTTTTATTTTAAAATTTTTACATTTTTATAAATCTTAACGTTGTTGAGAGGAAAATTTATGTGTTTTGAAAAAGTTTTATTTAAAAAGATTGATGTAATTTAAAATAAAAAATGCAATTTTTAATTAAAATGGAAAAATGCTTATTTTCAACCCTTTTATTGAAAAATTAATTTTAGTTAATTTGGTTAAAACTTTATTTTCACGATTTTAAAGATTTTTTTAATATAATTTAAACCTTTTATTTATAAAAAAATTATTATTTTAAATGAGATTACCTTTCACCTCAGATTTTCACTAGTCCTTACAAGTCTTTATTTTTTCTTTACTGATTTTTATCTGCAGCTTTTTGTCCTAAAAACACCTTTTCGTGTTGAAGTAAGGTGTGCTCAGGTGTGTTCAGGTATAATGTAAACAGTGTAACGTCAGTTATCTCCTTCAGTTTTCTGCGTTGGACCTGGAAGTGTCGGACCGGTCCGAGAGGTGTGATTCCAACACGGTGAGTTTGAATCTGACCTCTGAAGTCCGTTTACCTGCCGCTCGCTGTGACTTCTGACCATGACCTCTGACCTCTGCAGGCTGTGAATGTGATTCCTCTTCCTCCCGAGTCTCTGATTGCACCTGAAACCCACGAGAAGCAGAAACTGCCTCTCATCAGGTCAGTCATTCACACGTCGATCCAGCAGGTAAACAAGCCCCGCCCCCTGGTGCCGAGGTCTCACCTGGTTCTGTGTTTGTGTGTCAGTGTGAAAGGAGAGATCCTGTGCAGTCAGAAGGACTTCAAGATCAACCTGTTCCTCCCAGGTGAGGGGGACATGATCCTGCTCACGCTCAGATCAGCTGCTCCCAGGTTCCTGCTTCACAGTGACCCCACACAGTCAGAGACCCTACACCCAGGTACACCTGCTCACACCTGTTCACTCCTGTCAGCACTGAGGTGCACCTGCTTTCAATCTTTTTATTCTTTCGTTAGATTCAAACAGCACTCATTAACACAGCAGCTTTCCTCCATGTTTACCTCCTCCTCTACCTCCTTCTTTTTCCTCTCCTTCTCTGCCTCCTCATCCTCTTTTTTTTAACCTCCTTTCCTTCTCTGCCACCTGCTCTTCTTACCGCCATCAGGTTTTTTTTTTTTTCTTCTTACTTTCACTAATTCTGGTTTTTGAACTTTGACCTTTGTGGTGCAGATGCTGTGGCTCCAGTCGATGCCGCGGTGGGCGGAGCTGATGCAGAGGACGGTGGAGGTGATGCTGCAGATGACTTCCTTCCCATAGAGGTCCAGAACATGGAGCAGGAGGAGCACGTGGAGAGACTGCAGACGGTGATTCATGGACGTGTGTCAGCTCGTTTCTTTTCTTCTTCTTCTTCTGTAACTTTGGTCTTGTTGGTGCGTTTCAGGCTCCGAGTGATGGCCGGATGATTCGAGAGAGGCGACAGCTGGAGGCCGACAAACCGAGGAGAGAGGACCAGATTCCTCCTGCTGTACGTTAATCTGCTGTAATCCACAAACTTACAGCTCATCTTTGACAAAACTGCGTTTCTGTAACATTATTTTCATGTTTTATTTCACTTTATTCGTTCTCCTAAATGTTGTTTTCAGGTGAACTTGATCTTCTCATTTTTCTTATTTCATTTTTATTCAAACTCATGATTTTATTTTCTAAAATTAAAGCACAACAGTAGTTTTATTTTGAAAAATTGACTTTTTTACCCCCCTCATTTTGTTTTCTAACTGCATTTTTAATATTTAAATATTTTTCTTATAAATTATTTCTTAAAATATATATTTTTCCAATAAATAAATCCTGATATTATTATTTCTGTATTAAACTTTGTCTCACAGTTTATAGCAAATTTTAATTTTTCATAATTTAATGCTAAAAAGTCATTTTTATTCATGTAAAAAGAATTTCTTCCTGCGGCGTCCGTCTGTGACGCGGTTTCTTCTTCGTGTTTCTTCTTCAGGTGAACGTTTGGGCGTTCCACGACCCGTACGCCGTGCTCGGGGAGGACAAACCGCTGAAACCAGGTAACCGCGGGGGCCGCGCGGCGTGGTTTGAGGCGGCGCGTCTGCCGGCGCTCACAGTTTTGTTTCCTCTGCAGGGAAGTGCTACAGGGTGCCCGACGGGCTGGACGAGGGAGGGAAGAGGAAAAGGAAACGAGCTGCGTCCCTTCAGGACTTCAGGAGCTGGTTCAGAGGAACCTGTAAGAGCAAACTGTTTGAGGTGTTCGTGTTCTTCCTGCGGAGGCTTTCGGTGTCAGCGTGTCACTTCCTGTTTGTGTTTGTTTGTTTCAGTCGATCCTCCGGAGCACAAGTTAAAAAATGGACCCACATTCACAGGTAACGGAGAACAGCGCTGAACACCAATCAGCTCCACACGTATGACGTCTGAACACACTGTGGGCGTGGCTTCTGCCTGTCTGAGCTTTGGCTAACGAGGAAAAAAAAGACTTTTATCGTTTCTGATTTCCGCTGTTTTTCAGACCTGAACTACGTCTATCTGAGCAAAGTCAAAGACAAACTGAAGACTCAGAAGAGGATCAACAGAAGAGCCGTAAGACACCAACTCACATTTATTCACGTCACACCTGACTGTCAGGTGCTGAGTTAAGTCAGCATATGAGCCGTTACTACCATGTTTGTGATGTCACTCAGGGTGTGATGATCTCTGATGAGGAACTGAGGAGGACCTTCCTGCAGCCGGAGGAGGCGGGGCCACACCAGGTGGGGGCAGAGCCTGTGGAAGAGTTGAGACAGGCCCTGCTGGGTAAGTTTGGTTTCAGGGTTCATTAAAAGGATGTTTCAGTCTGTCACAGCAGAGGTTTAAAGGCTGATGACTCTTTAAAGGTGGAGACGACACCTCGGACGACGAGCACGAAGCGTTTCCTGACGACATCCCGGCCGAGTTTTGGGGAGGACCGGACCTCGTTTTCCCGGGTAAAAAGCTTCAGATTCAGACGGTTACAGTTCAGTCTGTGACTGCAGCTGATTGGTCGGTTCAGCATCAATACAGGAACGAAAACATTTGTGATGATCTGATGTTTGTGTTTACAGAGGCTCAGCGAGATGAACTGAGTTATGAAGATCTGGTGAAGCTACGAGTGGTCAGTGATCAATACTGTTATCAGTAATGATTGTGTTCAGTATCAGATTTTTAATACCTGCAGCCGTTCATTCACGGAGTGATCATTAAAATCAGCAGCTCGTTATCAGTCATGAAGAAGAAAAGAACTTTTATTTTGAAGAGCAGAAAGTTAATGAACCCTTTCCTGTGTGTGGTGTTTAGGAGCAGCTCGTGGTGAACAGTCGGGGTTACAATCAGGAGACGGCGTTGTCTCGGAGGGTCAAAGACTGGGAGGAAAAGATACGCCCTGAACTGGCCCTGCAGGTAAAACCAGGCGGAGCTCTGAGTCTAAACCCCGCCTCTGAGTCTAAACCCCGCCTCTGAGTCTAAACCCCGCCTCTTGGTTTTCCAGGAGGAGCGCCCAGTGTTCGACATCCATGATTACGGAGATCGCATCGTGAGAGCGCTGAGTGGCGTGGGATGCCACAGGTCATTCGCCTCCATCGTTCACGGTCTGGACAACTTTGAAGCCTCCAAGTACCTGCTGGCCTCCCTGCAGCTGGTAAAACATCTGCACAAACATCGCCAATCAGCCAATCACAGCACAGAAATCACACACATCAGAGCGGTGAGACTATGAAGGAAGTTTGACATATGCAGCTTTCTTTGTGTCAGCTGGCTCAGTCAGATAACCGGTATCATCTCTGCTTCAGGCTCTGAGCACGCTCACATAAAAAGGGGTGTTTCACAGGTCATGTGACTCATGCTACTTTCCTACCGCCGAGGAGCCGGTGCTCGTGCCGGTGCCCGTGCTGGTGCTCGTGCTGTTCCCATTGAACCGGTGAAACGCTAAAGAACGGGCCCGCGTTCCCACCGCGTTCCTGTGAACTGCTCCTTTACGTATGAGTGTGGGCGGGTCCTCGTCTGGACACGAAGCGCACAAACGTGGGAGAACACGCTCCCCTTTCTGTGCTGCAAATA
>JASGAU010355606.1:0-24916 GCA_030220045.1 Australoheros facetus | reverse complement strand
TATATATATATATAAAAGTTTCAGTTTTATTATGTGACAGCAGCTCCTGATGAGTTACAGGGTTAAGTTACTTTAATTATTGTTAAACTAACATGTTCAGCCATCATTTTATACTTGTATTTAAAACTTCCACAGAGAACACTACCTCTGCTACTTTTGTGTTTAAATTTGACTGAGGGTGTGTCACTGGATATAACGCTCATTTCCTTAAATTCACACTTCATATTAGGAAGAGGGTCATCAGTTACCATAGCTCATTGGAAAATCCCGAAGCTCTTCTTTGTTGACTGCCTTTTGTTCTGTCAAGATGATCCCACAATGTTTTTGTAATGTTGGGCTCTGGGGAGGCCAATCCATGACTGATAGTGTTGCATTGTGTGTTTTTCTATCCAGGTATGCTTTAACTGTATTGGCAGTGTGTTTGAGATCATTGTCATGCTAAGAAATGAAGCCACTGTCCATCAGATCCTTTCCAGATGGCATTGCACGGTGGATTAAAATCTGACTGTACTTTTCTGTGTTCATATTTCCATCAATTTTGAAAATATCCCCAACAACAGTGCCTGAAATGCAGCCCCAAACATGACAGAGCCTCCACCATGTTTTACAGATGGCTGTAGACGCTCACTGTTGTACTTCTCTCCTGACCTCCTCCGTACATACTTCCAGCCATTTGAACCAAATATTTCACATTTAGATTCATCACTCCTGTTGCCCGCAATTATCAGTCGAGTTCTTGTATATTTTGACATACCTCAGCCTTTTTTTCCTTTTCCCTTTCTTAAGAATGGCTTCTTGATGGACACCCTTCCACTGAGACTATTTGCGATAAGGCTTCAGCAAACTTTAGGTAGATAAACTGAAGGGCCAGATGTATCTCTCAGGTCCTGTGTCAGGTGCTGGATTTTTTCCTGTTTCTTAAAGACATGCCTTTCAGATACTGCTGTAGAAATTTGTTTTTTCATACTTGAATGATTCATAGGTCAGTGTTAAGTGGCTTAATAAACAAAGAAATTCCCCTGAAAACAGTCAGGTACACACATTTTTAGAGGAATGATTTTTTTTTTGTTTGTTGAACCACTTAACACTGACCTATATGGAAGCTTGTTTCTGCCACTAAAAAAAACAACAACAAAAAAACACCATCCGTAACTCAAACTTTCGAGTTATTTTCTTGAAATTTCGAGGTACTTTCTCAAAATTTTTAGTTACTTTCTCGAAATTTCAAGTTATGGACAGCCATTGTTTTTCCGAGAAAGAGGTCATTTCCTTGTTACCCGGAAACAGGTGCGGCCAGCGCATGCGCACTCAAAATGGGGTAGCGACAGTATCAGTGAGCTAGCGCTTTCTAGCAAATGTGAACAAATTGTCGGCATGTTTTTCACAGTCAACGGTCAAAATGTCTTCTTGCAAAAAACAGCTGCATAAAAGGTAAGGAATTGATGTTTTCATGTCGATCTGTTGGACAGCTGATACCTTCACCTCATTGCTTCCGGTTAACAAGGAAATGATGTACAGATTACGGAGCTTCCTGATTGGCCTGAAATCAAAATTTCAAGTTATTAATACTAAAATTTGAGATACATAACTCAAAATTTCGAGAAAGTAACTCAAAATGTCGAGTTAAGGATGGCTATTTTTTTTTTTTTAGTGGTGGAAACAAGCTTCCATAGACCTATGAATTATTCAAGCAGGAAAACAGTACCTAACTGAAAGGATAAACCAGTGTTGTGTCTATACATAACAGAAAAATTAGCAATGAACCACTTTTAAATTGTACTTTTAAGTACAGCCTGTTGAAAAAAACTTTTTTTCCCTGTTTCTTTAGCTGAAACTATGAAAAATGACAAAGATAATTCAGTTTGAGAGACATAAAACAGTATTTTTACAACAACAATATGATTCCTAAAGTGTTATTAGACAAAACTGGCAGGGTGTGCAGTATGTTTCTCAAAAATTGCAGGAACTGAACAAGCAGAGGAAAAAAAAAGTGTCAGGTCTAAAAGACTATCTGCTGCAGTATCTGAAACTAGAACTGGACTGAAAATCAGGGGTAACAGGTTTATAGAGTGATGAATCCCAATGTGTTCAAATCACCATCAATAGCTATATATGGAGGGGGTTAGGATAGAGGGGGTTAGGATAGAGGTACAACAATGAGTGTCTACATCCATCTGGAAAACATGTTGGAGGCTCTGTCAAGGTTTGAAGCTATATTTCAGCCGGTGGTGTTCAGGATCTTTAAGATTTATGGAAATTATGAACACAGGAAAGTATGGGCAGATTTTGATCCGCCATGCAATGCCATCTGGAAACGCATCTGATTGACAGAGGCTTCATCTTTCATTATGACATTGATTCCATACACACAGTGAAAGCATAACCAAATAGAAAAACACACAATAGAGCACTATCGGTCATGGATTGGCCTCCCCAGAGCTTGGATCCCAACATTATAGAAGCAGCGTGGAATCATCTGCACAGAGAATGGAACAAAAGGCAGCCAACATCCAAAGAAGAGCTTTGAACAGGGGTGTCCAAACTTGCAGCCCACGGGCCGCTTCCGGCCCCGCCCACTTCCAGTCCGCAAATTGATGTAAAAAAATAAACAATTTGGCCCTTTAAATTACTTTTTTGACATTACGTTTAACCCTCTTAATTAGAGGGGAAGGCGAAATGTCAAAAAAGTAACTTAAAGGGCCAAATTGTATGTTATTTTTTTACATCAAATCGCGGACCGGAAGTGGGCGGGGCCGGAAGCGGCCCGCAAGTTTGGACACCCCTGGCTTTGAATGTCCTTCATTCTAAACACTTATGTACAAACTCTGTTTTTGTATTTCCATGTGTGTCTGCACATTTCAATAAATCGCTGCACCTATTTCCTATTTTCCTAGCAAAACATAAAGAAATGAGGGGTGGCACAAGACTTTTGCACAAGGTGAGCTCAGGTGGGGCGAAAAGAAACATTTTTCTAGCATCCAAAGCAGCAGCGCTTGTTCCTGTAGCCACCATTAAAACCTTTACTGGGAAACAGCTGGAGGTCCTTCATCAACCACCTGATCAGCAACATGAAGAAAAGAGAACTTTGTAGCTGCTCCATCCACCGCTGTTTGTTTCACACGGAGAAACATCTGCAGTACGGAAGTTAAAATATGCAGATTAACTGTTATTAAGACAAAAGTATTTCTTGTCAATTACTCGATTAATCGATGGAATAATTGATTACTAAAACAATCGATAGTTGCAGCCCTATCTGTATACTGTAGCATTTGCTTCAAGGTTCTATATGTTCAACATGCAAAAATGTAATAATGTAAATGCCACCCATCAACAAGAACAATGAACAAAAGTATCCAGGGAACGTCCTAAAATGCATGAAACATGAACAAATGTCACATTTTTAATTCACCCGCCTAGACTGATGCTTGTATCCAAAGCACTCAACAACACTGTGATTGCATTGATTATAATTAGCAGAATTTCTATGGTTAATTGCATCCTAAATTAAGTCAAGTTGCAATTCTCCCTCAAGAGGATCACATAGCTTTAAAAATGCTGCAGCACCCACACATCAAACACTTTTGAAAAACCAGTCACAACAAAAACCAAGAAAGTAAAATTATGTACTGGCCCCTGGAGCAAGTACAAGATTTGAAGGCTTCATTAAGGCGACTACAAGAAGCCTTTTACTGGAGTGGTCAGAGTATTTACTCGGTAAAAGATGAGAGGTGTTTGAGTGAGATAAATTTGGCTCAGAGTCAGATTAAAAGCACAATTTTGTAGTAAGATGTTAGTCACAGCTTGAGGCGTGCTTGTAAATACATTCACATAATGAAGCAGCAGAACACACACACGCGCGCGCACGCGCACACACATCCTCTAAACTACTCAGACAGATGAAAATGCACAGGTAGTTCAAGCTAAATCAAATTTCTGCCCGGCTCTGCACGCTGAGCCTGTCTGCCTACACCTGACATTAAACAGCCATAACCTCAATGGAGTGGAGGACAAATATATAGCTGGTATTCTATCTTAGCTGATATTAATGTGACACCACTCTCAAATAACAGACGTGATGTGGTGCTTTAGTTATGGTGAACTATAAGGAACACTTCAGGTAGATACAAACAGTTTTTGGTTCTCAGTACCTGCATCCATCAAGGGTGCTTTAAAAGCTCCCACACATCAGGTCAGGCGGAGTAGGCGGCAGCAGCGCATGCGCTTACGTTTGGGCTCGTGCAGCCATACCCGCGACCACGTTAGGAGTGTGAGAGCGTTAAAAGACAAAATGGCAGCAGAAAAGTTTAATGAACTCGAGCGACACCCCAACAGACACAGCCCAAGGCTCAAAAGGCGAGGACGCTGTGCAGCGGGAAGATATTTTAGCTGTTTAAAGCTGAAAGCTTGTTTCCACAAAGGCAGGAAACCCCACAAATCACTCTTAGCACCTGAAGCTCGGCTACCACATCAGATCTGTGGTGAAGTCACGCATCTGATCCATACACACGCCTCACTGCACACTTCATGGAGACAGTAGCACACTTCCTGTGCCTTTAAGATTTTATTTATTTGTTGCCTTGGAGCACAAACAAATATGTCATTGCTGTTTATGCACTGAGGCCATATACAGAATGTTTTTTATTTGTTATTTATTTGTTGTTATTTACACTACTTTTATCATGTTCAACACCTGACAGAAAATAATTACACTAAAATGAACCTTATACCTTCACTTGGGTGTAAAAAGGAACCTTTAAGCTTGACAGAAATATCAATTTTGATTTATATTGTGACATATTGATATCAACTGATATAAAATTATTTCCCACACTGCCTTGCCCTAGTCTGAAGCTGCACCGGCTTCTTCATCAAGACCTGCACAGAAACTCTCAGGCGAGGCTCGGAGCACAAAAGAGAAAGATTTATGGCTGATTTATGGCTCCAGTCACCTCAAAGGTGATGAGAACCTGAACAAACTGGCTCCCTGTTATTTCACATTGAAAATTCCAGCAGAAGAGTCACTTAGCCAGGTTCAGTGTGCAAACTACACTCCTTATCTGCCTCTTAGTGGGGAACACACACACACACACACACCACTGGTTCCAAAAATACACTCTAAACATCTAGTGTGACCCATTTCGAAGGCGAGTTGTGTCGGTACATCTGTGCGTATATCCCTGTATCCTGTCACAGACGCCTGAAAATGCTTTGAAGATTGCTCAACTGCATATTTGGATATGCTCATCCTGCAAATCATTTTTAAATGTCTGAATCATCCTCACATGATGACAAATCCTCCCTCAACTGGTTCTCTGCAGTCTCACCAGCCAGCTGCATTATCCATACGCACTCGCATTAGAGAAGCAGGGTTTCCACAAGCCTCAGTCTTCTCTGATATAAAAAGGCCTCAAACCTGATGTGAAGTAAGGGGTCTCAAGCAAGGGTCAACCGGCCACACTTAATGGGAAAGAAATCCCACAATTCTTCTCAACAATCACGGATCTGGGTGCCAAGCGATGCATCAGTGTGAGCTTAGCTAAAATTTTAATGATAAGGAGCAGTTTGACATTTTTTCAAAATGAACCTACTGTCTTTCTTGCTATAAGGTGAGATAACCCTCATGCCTGTAGAAGCTAATGCTGGAGTCACCAGCTGAGTAGCTTAGCATAAAGACAGGTGTCAGGAGGAAACAGCTAGCTTGGTTTAGTCCAAAAGCCATGAAGTTCGCCTAAAAGCACCTTTAAAGCTCGCTGCTTAACACGTTACAAGTGATTTGTCTAATCTGTATAAAAAACAAAGTGAGTGGTCCGAGGCAAAGAGTCTGGCTTTGTGTTAGGATCAGTTACCATGTCAACCTACATCATGGCTAATGCAGAGACTGAACAAGCAAACAAGACAGTCTAAACATCTGTTTTGGTGAGCTTCAGATGTCAAATTCAGTTATATTTATATAACAGTCATCTCAAGGGGCCTTATCTTATAAACCCTACGAGAGAGAACTCCAGTGATCCAAAAATCCCCTATTAGCAAGCACGTATCAACAGTGGGGAGAAAAAACTCCCTTTTAATGGAACGAGATCACCACCACAACCTGGTAAGAAAGAGCACTTATCCACTCTAAGTGTTTGGGGAGGGGATTTGTCTCTATTCGGAATTGCCCAGAACTCAATTTTCCCAGAGATATCCCATAGGTTATGTCCACACCGATGGGTTTTTGTTTTCAGACAAATTTTTGCTATGTTTAGAGCTAGCATCCACGCTACTCCAACATTTTAGGTTCACTAAAACAGACTTTTGGAAATCCTAATCATTTTAGTTTTTCTCCAAAACATAAATAAACTATAGTTGCTCGTTAACAACTGTTAAAAAAAAATCCTTTTGATTCTGGCCCCTTAGCCAGCAGCTTGTCACCCTTTGTTAAGTGGTCCGACCTAGTGCTCTACTGCAGGGACATATCCACTGAATAATGTGTGCTAAGTGAGCTGGACACATCACAGATGCATTTCCAACACCTGGTTTAATCCTCTTAAAATGCGGGCGCGCAGCTTCAGGAGGGATTAATAGGGTTAAATGAGTGCGTGGTCCAGGGTCAGTTTGAGTACAGACACGGGTAAAGAGCAGCCAGGTTAAAAGCTGATCAATTATTTCCAGCTTCAGTGTGTTTACTATTAAAAAAAAAAGCAGCTCAGATACTTCAAACACTCCCTAATAATGCATGCTGCAAATCCAGTGAGCAGCCCAGCTCTGAGGTCGGGATTGTGAAACAGGATGTGCGAAACAGGAGCGCTCTCACGTGTGGTTTCTGTCTTCGCCGTACCAGAAACCACTTCAACCACTTCAAGTTTGCGAGTCTAAAGCTGACCCCCCCCCCCCTTCTCTCGAAGAGGAAGGCAGCCTGACAGGTTGTTCACAGTAATCCAAGACCCCTGCCGAGCTGCCGGCTTGTCTGTTTGCCCAGGAAAGCACCCGCAGCAAGCACTGGGAGAGGAGGAAGGGCTAAATCATATCACAGCAATCAAGCATGAAGGGTGTATTCTCTCACAAGGCCCTCTCATAGACTTTGTGAAAACATATCATTGAATTCAACAATATATGATAGAAACTTAATATACACTCCAGTCTAATATAAGCTAACAGGTGCATCAACCTGAGCACACTGCGAGTAAACAGCCAGCAGATGGAACTGGGAATGTAAACTAACAACCTTGCGTAAACAGCCCAAGAACACACTTTCATCCGGGAGCAGAGTGGAAGCGAAGTTCTGCCGGAGCCACGAGACATCTGCTGTCAGCCACCAACTACACACTGCTGCGTGGCTGCACCTTTCCCATCACAGCCACTGAAAGATGGCAGCATGGCGAGATCTGATTATTACTGACTCAAGTGAATGCACGTATACAATTTGACGTCATGGCTTTAGCACTAAGCAGCGTAACATGGCTCAAAGATCATTATCCTTGTTTGTCTTTTTGACAGCAGACAGAGTGCCCTGTGTCATTTTACATGTAGTATAAAAGGTAACTATTGTGCTTCTTTCCACCTTTATATTGTTATTCTTGGACTGTACTAGAGGACATTGCTGTGAAAAAGTCTTCCTGATTTCTGATGTTTTTGCATGTTTGTCACACTTACATATTTTAAATCATCAAACAAATCAAGCATTTGCAATAATTAGCAATGAGTCTTTCACATCACTGTGGGAGAATTTTGTCCGACTCTTCTTGGCAGAATTGTTTTAATACAGCCACATTGGATAAACAGGCTGTTTAAGGTCAAAGGATTTCACTTGGATTTAAGTCCGGACTTTGACTAAGCCACTCCTAAACCTTTATTTATTTATTTATTTTTTTGAGCCATTCAGAGGTGGTCTTGCTGCTGTCTTTTGGATCATAGTCCTGCTGCATGACCCAAGAGTGCTTGAGCTTCAGGGCACGAACTGATGGCCACACAGTCTCCTTCAGGATTTTCTGGTACAGAGCAGAATTCAAGTCATCCAGGTCCTGAAGCAACAAAGCAGCCCCAGACCCTCACACTACCACCACCATGTTTGACTGTTACTGTCATTTAGTTTTAATATTTAGTTTTATGCCAGCTGTAACAAAAAGTCCAGAATATCTTCACAAAAATCTTGGAGATCATCAACATATTTTTTTGGTAAATGAGAGACAAACCTTTGTGTTCTTTTTGGTCAGCAGTAGTTTGTCCAGTCTCTTTATTATCGTTGAATCATGAACTCTGACCTTAACTGTGACAAGTGAGGCCTGCAGTTCTTTAGATGTTGTTTAGTGACCTCCTGGATGAGTCGTCGCTGCACTATTGGAGTAATTTTGGTGGGCTGGCCATTCCTGGGAAGGTTCACCACTGTTCCAAGTTTTCTCCATTTGTGGATAACAGCTCTCACCATGATTTGCTGGAGTCCCAAAGCCTTAGAAATGGCTTTATAACCCTTTATAACTGATAGATGTCAGTGACTTTGTTTCTCATCACTTCTCGAGCTTCCTTCAATCGTGGCATGTGTTGCTTTTTGAGATCTTTGAGCCTGCTACACTTTGTCAGACAGGTTCTGTTTAAGTGATTTCTTGATTCAGCAGGTCTGGCAGTAATCAGGCCTGGGTGTTGGTAGTAAAACTGAACTCAGCTCTCCAAAAAAAATGTGGTTAATCAGAGTTAATTCATGATTTAACAAGCAGAATAATTACTTTTCCACATAGGGTAGGTTTGCATAGCTTTTTTCCTTTAATAAATTAAATAATTGTTTATTTCCTCAGGTTTTCTTTGTCAAATATTAACATTTGTTTGGTGATCTGAAGCATGTAAGCGTGACAGTAAGTATGCAGTTAAAAAAAAAAAAGAAATCAGGAAGGCGGCAAATACTTTTTCACAGCACTGTAGCTTTACATGATCAACAGTTCAAAGTAATCTTTATTTATCTTAGAACCAGGTCAACCTCTGTGTGAAACAGTTTTGGCTCTCCTGCCTTTAAGACCACCCAGCCTTTAAGCAAACACTTTTATGACTGGCTATCCATTGCAAACAGAGGGTTTGAACAGCACATGGGTGGAGCTGCTGACTCACAACCAGAGCTGCGTGCCAGGAGTGGCCATATTAGAGATAACTACTCTAATTTACATCACAAAGAGCCAAGAGTAGAAAAACATGTTCAACACAGTCTGAAGCCTGAGCTTTTGACTCGCGAGGATCACCTGCAAACACACTAACCTCATTCTTTGAAACTTTATTCATGTTTTAATGAGCATACCATTGTAAAGGTATATCTATGATGACAAAAATGAGAACGCATAATAGATCCACTTTAACAAAAAAATGCACAGTATGCATTTTAATGAAAGCTTTGTGGTTTGGGTGACTGAGATGGCTTCCAGGGAAAGCACTACAATGCATATGTAACAGTTATATTAGTAGAAATGCAACACGAGGCACAGTAAATATCCTCCAGCCATTGTAAGACAGTGCTGATGGACTAATGGATGACTATTAGTGGCGTAACAATTTTAAAACCAGACTGCAAACCGTGATGCAAACATCTGCAATACTGTAAGAAACACAGAGTCATTCACGCCTGCTTAAATCATGCTAGGCTGCTGAAATATGTGATGTTTAAAGAGCCTTCAGATTAATAAGTTAGCTGGAATAATGGGATTTCTTGTTTTTCTTAATAAACAAATGCACACTTTTTCACAGTGCATAGGAGACTGCTCGCCTATTTTACCTTTTAATTCACATACAAATACCATCACATGCTTTTCTGCTTTGTTTTCACACCACAAACCAGAGCTCACCTGGAAGTGAACTGAGGGCCCCTGAGAAGGTCATTCTCAGTCTGGGTGTCTCGTCCACAGCAGATATGACTGACAGCAATCAGGCTAAATGAAAAATGTCCTATATTTTAATACATCAATTTGGAAGTGCTTAGTAGTTACAGCTGCAGCTCGAGAGGATCAAGAATTACTTGTGAGACTGACCTTTACGAAGCTGTTTAGGGAAACTCCAGGAAGCACGTGGCTCACTCACAACCTACCAAACTTACTGATCCCATAACGCACGACAAACTTTTACAACAACAGATGAAGAGACACACAGTCTGCTGTACAGAACCTGCTGTTTTCAAACAGAGGCCAAAGTCACTGAACTAACGAGATGCTTTGAGGCAAGCCGATTTCTTCCTAAACCACGAAGGCATGCTCATTATCTGAGCAAGGGCCAAGCTAGGGGCAGAAATGGCACTTTCCTGTGTGGAGCAGCAAATTAAGCATCTAATGAACCGGATAAGATGATCTATCATGTTTTCATTCAAAACCTCCTTTCAGGCGAGCCGCTCATCCGTTCTTCCCTTTTGCAGAGCAGGAGTGAAAAGCTCTGTAGCTCATTCACACCCAGCAGTGATTAATCCTGAAATCCCACGGCCTTTTATGGCAAATCTTAGATTCCTGCACCGTTCCAAAGCCTAACTTTATACTCAGCCACTGTTCAAAAATACTGTGATGAAGATATGGATGAAAAAAACCCCACAAAAACTCTAAAGAGAAAACATCACCGGCTGTCAGACACACTGTTAAACATCAGTGTCAGCCTAGATGTTCACAATTGGTGCATCCCTATAAGATATTATTAGATGATCATCCATATTTAGAGCTAATTATGTATGAGAGCTCTGATTAGTGAGCTCTCCAGCATATGATGGGCTTAGTGCAAAAGTGGGGGTTATCACATAGTTATTAAATGACTGGATGACCCGACTTTTGACATAATCTTGAACACAAACCTGTTTTTGTGATTCGTCACAATACAAATTAGTGTGCTCGCTTGCTTCCCGCCATCAGCACGCGGCTCGTTCTCTCTCTCTCGCCTTCCCCTCCTCCTTAACTACAAAGCCCTCATAGCGCTGCCTCTATTACCACCATGATAAAACATCTCCCTTCACTGTAATAAGAGCCAAGCAGCTCCCAGTGCAAAATACTGACTCCACTAAGCTGGAGAGAAGGCAACTCAGTGACGGCTGCAGTCATGAGGCGTGCCAGGACACGATGGAAGCATGTCACTGTGGAAGTCTGGCCCCGGTCACAAGCTTACTGTGCTGTTGTCTGTGACTGAGCAAATGAGGGCTATTAATTCTGTGGAATTCAATCAACATTCCCGAGTGTCGTAGAACCGAAACCCACAGATATCCACTGAGATTTGAACAGCGCCAGCGAAGCAGCAGCAGATACAGACTTTTACCAGCACTTGATATTTGGAATCGGAGGATTTGTACCTTCACAGTTTATCAACATGCACAGTTTGTGCTGCTGCAGAGCGGCAGGCTCAGCGACACCAACTCCACACCTTATGCTTGAGTCGCAGTTGGCCTTTACCTGTTGCAGTTTTGCGCTGGTGTTACTAGGCAACCACAACGAGCTGGTGCTCAGTGGTCAGTCAATAAACCGGCTTCTGATGAGCAGCAGGCGGGTTATCTAGTTGATATAAAGCTCCCGGTTTGCAGCAGGGATGGGAGATAACCTCACATCAAAATCACAATTAATTGAACAACTGACCTCAATTTCAATTAATAATTGCTTATTATTACACACACTCACATATTTTATTGTGTGTGTTTTCTTGCCCTCATAGTTCACTGGGTTTGTATTGTAAATATGCTCAACTACTAAAGCTGGGATATTTTTTCGGTAATATGACTGCGCTCCAAATGTTGGAACACCAGTTCAGTATCCTGGAAATAAAAAATTAGACTTTGGCACATCTGGTTACTTCTGTATCTGATATTGCCATGTTGGTGTTGTTCCAAATCATCATCATGATTAGTGTCGCTTCAGGACAATCATTTAAACTGATCAGTTACCTCTTTGTCATGTCACAGCTTTGTTACTTGAGGAAAAAAAAAGACCACACGTGGGAGAGGTTTGCCTTCGGGGCTTTCAGTCAACAAGATAAGCAAGATAAGCTTTTCAGAACATGGTTAACATTGTGAAAGGGACACAAACCACGAGCTTTCCCCAAAACTAACCAGGTAGTTTCAGAGCTTAGACCAATCCGAGTAAGGTTCCTCACCCCAACCCCACCCAAACAAGCAAACTCTGACTATTAACTTATTTTTTAATTGAAAATAAGAAGTCTACTAGGTCTAAAAGTAATTATTCCACGGTTTTGGATAGGACACAATTTTTAATCAGTAGTCACCAGAGCCCAAAAGCCGATATTACTGATATTACTGCTGATATAGCAGTATCGGCATTTATCGCTGTCGATAAATGAAAATTTAAAAAGGACAGACAGGAACCATGTTATTGATGTCAGACAGTTTGTCTACCAGAGGTCATTCTGCAACTGCCCTGTTGGCAACAACCAGCTGATCCAAGCAGAGTTGGGTAGAACATAAAGGAGTAACCCACGACATACTGTGACAATAAAATTTATTATTTTTAAACAGCACTGTCATATTATCTTAGTAAGGACTCATAAATAACTACACATAACAAATGTTAGAGAAATCTATTTATGTTCCAGATATCTGAAAGGCAAAAATATATCAGCTGAAATATCAGGTTTTAACTAAACAAATATTGTTTCTGTATCGTTCTTAAAAATCCTAGATTGGTAGGGCTCTAGGAGTCACACTTTTTGACTCAATAAGGTGATAATATAATATTCTTTTGTTCAGTCTTCTTTTTGTTGCAGACTTACTGTCGTCCAGATGGAACAGTTTGTTCTTCAAGTGACAATAAGCTTCAAAATGTCACTATGAAATATTAACTACATTTCAGTATTTCATGTTTTTGACCACTGGACATGTGAAAATGCCAGCATACTCATTTCTCACACATTCACAAACATTATTTTTAACACTTTACACTTAGTACTTCGTGGATGTGTGATTGTAGTGTATATATTTAAACATCACTTACTGGCACAAAAACCTAAACCCCCAGTGAACCACATTAAGTACTTTGGTACTTCCTTTGGTACTTTGGAGGAGTTTGTGGGGGTTTTTTTAAGCCTTTTTCCAAACATGGAATAACTATTTCTACCACAGCACTTAAAGATAACCAGCAGCAGATAAGTCAAAAACAAAAAAATCACAGTCCACCGATACACAAAGAAAAGGACATAAATTAACATGATTCTTCTGTTTCTTAAAGAAAGCACTATTTCCTCATCCATTCTAGTTGAACAGCTCGTGAAATGATTTAAATACTCAGACTGTCACTTGAAGTTATTCAACAGATCGCATTAAACTGCAGTAGTGAACATGAGATGGTTGAGCCTCTAGGTTATCAGAACCACCCCAGCAATGTAAGGAATTCAACAGAGCTCACTGATTTCTGACCAGCCAATGTTCTGTGGCTATGTGACAGAAGTAGTAACTCTGATGTCAAGCTTACGAATGGAGTCAAAATAAATTGTACACCCTCACACACACACACTGCCCCACCCTACCATAATGTGAGTTTTTAAGGTCACATGGATCAAGGTGTGAGTGGTGGCTCAATCACACGGGAAGAGCTCTCAATATTGCATTTTACACGGCTCAAAATATTTTAAAGCATACTTATTAATCAGAGTTTAGCATCGAGTCAGTTAAACTTCTGGGATACTGATCTGATCAGTTAAGTAGCAGAGGGGGTTGTTAATCAGTTTCAGCTGCTTTGGTGTTAATGAAATTAACAACGGGTGCACTAGAGGGGCAACAATGAGACAACCCCCCAAAACAGGAATGGTTTTACAGGTGGAGGACACTGACATTTTTCCCTGTTGTTCACTAGTTTTGCATTTGGCTATTATCAGTAAATGGTAAATAGACTTCTGAATAGACTAGTTCTCATATAGCGCTTTTCTACTCTAGCTGAGCACTCAAAGCGCTTATACAACATGTTTGCATTTACCCATTCACACACACATTCATACAAGCACTGTTTTCTAATTCAAAGTGCTTTCTATCTAACATTCACACACATTCATACTCCGACAGATGCATCAGAGAGCATATGAAGTTAGTAGATGACCTACTCTACCTCCTGAGCAACAGCCACCCCAGTATCCCTACTGGTAGCATGAGGTGAAACCTGGACCCTACAGAGACTGCACAGGTAGTCCAGCTGCTCCGGGATGGAACATCAATATGTACCATTGCCACAAGGTTTGCTGTGTCTCCCAGCACAGTGTATTTGCCATAGAATACCAGAATTGGCAGGTCCACCACTGGTGCCCTGTGCTTTTCACAAATTAGAGCAGGTTCACCCTGAGCACATGTGACAGACATGAAAGGGTCTGGAGAAGCCGTGGAGAACTTCATGCTGCCTGTAAGATTGTTCAGAATGACTGGTTTGGTGGTGGGTCAGTGATGGTCTGGGGAGGGAAATCCATGGAGGGACACACAGACCTCTACAGGCTAGGCAACAACACCCTGACTGCCATTATGTTTCAGGATGAAATCCTTGGACCCGTTGTCAGACCCCACACTGGTGCAGTGGGCCCTGGTTCCTCCTGGTGTACAACAATGCCCTGGCCTCATGTAGCGAGTGCATGCAGGCAGTTCCTGGAGGATGAAGGAATTGACTGCCCCCCCCCCCCACGCTCACCTGACATAACTACAATAGAACTCCTCTGGGACATTATGTTTTGGTCCATCCAACACCGCCAGGTTGCACCTCAGACTGTGCAGGAGCTCAGTGATGTGCTGGTCAAGATCTGGGATGAGATCCCCCAGGACACCATCCATCATCTCATTAGGAGCATGACCTGAAGTTGTCAGGCACGTGGGGGCCATACAAACTACTGAGTACCATGTTGAGTTGCTGAAATGAAATTTTGGCAAAACGGACTAGCCTGCCGTATCACTTTTTATCACTTTGATTTTCAGGTGTCTTTGAATTCAACAACTCTGTATGTAGGTTGATCATTTTCATTTCCATCAAATAATGTGGCATCCTTTCATTCCTAACACATTGCCCAGTCCACATGAGTATACATATCCAGCATGATTTTTTTCCACTGAGCTCGGATATGTTTTCAAATATATATCTATATACACCTCATTTATTAAGCACATGCCTTCCATATGAGAGATATGCCATTGATAACCTTTGAGAAAACCAGAGACACTTTTCTAGAGCAGAGAATGAAAAAGAATCCATGTGCAATGTGACAGAAATGATTCTGAATATAAAGTCCTTATGATGAGGAGGATCTTACATAATTTATGGAGAGGGAGCTGTTGTCACAGTGTAATGTCGGTCAGGGATCGCACTGCATCACCCACGCCGCTTTTCTTTAAACAGGTTTCAGGAAATATCTGCATTTATGTGACTGACTGTAATTATGAATAAAACTTATTTGTTAAAGCTTGTCTACTAGACAAATCGCCTACATTGTGAGTAAGGACTACTAAGTGGTTAATTAGTCATTAAACAACTAATTCGTGGAGTAAAAGTACCACATATTTGCTGTTCCGCTCAGTTTCACATAATTCTACACTTAAGATCGTTTGGTTTGTCTTTGGGATTTAGTCATTTTATTTTTTTTATTATAGCAGTTCATAATTAGATGCAACCCTGTCTAAAGAAACACAGTAAAGGCTGAACTTGTGTATTCAATTCTAAATTGAAGTTTCTGTCACACCAGCCCGCATACACAGCAGGCAACCACTGAGGACTCAAGCAGCTCAACAGAAACTGTTACCGGTTATTAATTAGACCTCACCAAACTCGCAAGTGCTGCAGGAGCACCGCCTTAACTTATTTTTGACATTTTTTTCTTCTCACAGACTATCTTAATAAGTCGCATACGACGGAAACTACCCAGCTAAACTATAGTTGACACTTGTTTTATTGTGCCTACACGAATCTAAGTGATACCATTTACCTAAACAGGAGTCATTTTTCTGTTTGGTGGAGCTCCAGAGCAGGGTCACCCGCCCAGCCTCTACCTGTGACCCGGCAGGCAGGCGGACCTAGTGCGGCAGGAAACTCCCCGGTTTTACCGTGGCCTTGGACACCCCCCTCTTGCTCTCCCTAAACTCTGTAGCCCTTATATACGACTAGTTGAAAAAACCCCAAAGCACGCTGTAGTGGTTGCAAGCGGGTGATCCGGGTGTTTTGTCGGTTTCCTGCCTGTTTTTCCAGGCTAGAGGTGGTGTAACGTATCCGTCCGCGACAACTCTGCCGCCGCAGGTTACAGTTAACAGCTGAGCTGTGGTGCACCAGCCGGGGTTATGCGGATTCAGCCATCCGTATGAAACACAGTTGACTTTTAGAATCGCTCTGGGAGTTTGTGTTTGAGAAGGGGACAGTAAAATATTACTATGTATGATCGAACAGAAGGCTAGAAACTCCAAATTGCAGCGAAATATGAATAAACGCGGTTAACTTTCCCAGAGTGGATTTGTGCGTTGGTCTCAGCGCAGTTTGAGGGCATTGATATGAAGTTAAAAACATTGTCTTTCATACAGGTAGGGGGGGGGGAAGCAAGGGCGTGTTCCCAAGTCTTTCCTTAAAAACACACATTCAGCGGACAACTGCCTTTGTTGTCTGTATGGAAAAACAGGTAGGCACGCTAACGCACATTTTTGTAGGCTACAGGAATCAAGACAGGACATTATAGGCTGTAAGGCTGAGCTTCACACACTGGTGAGCCCGCACACTAACATCTGCAGAACACACATATGGCCGACACTATCTCAGGTGTAATTAAATCATAACTCACCCTTTATCGCTGGAGATATCATTCCCGTGGTTGATAGTTTATCCAGAGGTTGTAAAATAGTTTGCCTCACAGCGCACGGTAGGCTACAGTAGGAAAACAGCCTTTGGTAACCGTAGGAATCACCCTGGCAGTGAGGAATTTCACAGGGGGCAGAGCTTCTCGGCATGAGGGGGTGCAGTGCGGACACATGGCGCTAGGGGGGTGTCTTTGCCCCCAGTTTGCCACTGCAAAGATCACAGAAACAGCGCGTTAAAGTGACCCTGTGCAGAAGTTGTTTAATCACAGTAATGTGTCCTATTAAATGGAGAAACAGGAGAGTCATCTCGTGATTTAATAATGAATTGTGCAATAAAATATGCATTTACAGACTACTTTTTAATTTATTCCTCCCACTGGAAACTGCTGAAGATTCTTGCAATATGTGAAATGACAATTTCATTAGTATTAGTTACATAACTGATTACAGATCATCCTCATGACACCTGAACTCTTGTTTGCATTTTTAATTTCTCTTAGCTATATTTGGGATCAATTGGTGATTTTAAACCTGATAGGTATAAAAACTAGGAGTCACTTTTGCCTTCCTTATGAGCGTGAAGGAGTCTGGCCATTCACCTTTGATCTCTGGCATCAATAAGGCATTTTCACCCAGAGAACTGCCGCTCACGGGACATTTTCTCTTTTTCAGACCATTCTCTTTAAACCCTACAGATGGTTGTGTGGGAAAATCTCAGGGGATCAGCACCTTCTGAAATTCTAAGACCAGCCCATCTGGCACCTACAAACATGCCAGGTTCAAAGTGAATGAATCACCCTTCTTCTTCATTCTGATGCTCGGTTTGAACTTCGGTATGTCATCTTGACCGTGTCTGCATGTCTAGATGCATTGATGTATCATGTGATTTGTTGATTTAGATGTTTGGACTTAAATAAATAAAAAAATAAATAAAAAAAACAGTTGAAGAGGTGGGCCTAAAAAAGTGGCCAGCAGGTGTAGGATTTCAGGTGTTCAGCAGTGCTTTCAGTGGAGGAGCAGTCTGGTTGCAGGCAGGCTAGCGCAACACCCAGACTCCTTTACCACAGAGCCATGCTGTAATGGGTTGTCTTGCTGAAATAAGCAAGGGCTTCCCTGAAAGAAGATATCATCTTGATGGCAGCTTATATAAACTGTGGCTGTTGTTCACTCTAATTGGGGCCAATCCAGATGTGCAAGTTGCCCGTGCCATGTGAGCAAATGCATCCCCAAGCACTTAGTGACAGTGGGGAGGAAGAACTCACTTTAAACAGGAAGAGACCTGGCAGTTTTTCACAGAGTGGTGAACTTCTCCCATCTTGATTTCTGAAAGACTCTTTCCTTAAAATCCAATAATGTTACAGATTAATACCTTATTTGTGAGAAGTTCTACCAGGTGTTGTTTTTTTAGCATTACATTAGTTTTCTAATATTTTGCATGCGCGTCTCAACTTTTGTGAAATATTGGCCTTAAAACTTTGCATAAAGTTATATTTTAAAACACAACAACAACAACAAAACTCTGAGTTTCTCAATTTCAGTTTTTTTGTATGTGTGTTTTTATAAATTGAACATAGGGTTTGAGCAAGAGGCATTCTGGGGCACAAACCGAGGCAGCCCACTCTCTGGGCAGTATTTACTTTTAAGAGAATAGTATTATATTTTGTACATATATTCATATTCTTACATACTTTAAGAAGTTTATATTGCAGTAAAACTCAGATCAGGGCAGCATGACAGATGTTTACTCTGATTACACAAACATTATGTAGGAGCAGGTAATGGATAATAAGTACTGATTTGTAAATAACTGCACATGAATAACTTGAGCGTATTATATAATATTGTACCACAGCATATTTCTAACTAACCAGGCAGCTCATTCTCTTTCCCCTGACAGTACTTTCTTTAGAGCTGTAACCCCTTTGTCACCTCTATTGTTTACATTGTTCATTGAACCCTTAGCTGAGATTATTAGATCTAATCCCGACATATCTGGAATCCGAATAGGTGAAGATCACCATGTTATCTCTCTTTTTGCGGATGACATTCTCTTATATCTGAAAAACCCAGATAAATCAGTCCCGGCAGTTCTTAGTTCCATAGCTAAATTTGGTGCCCTCTCGGGTTATAAGATTAACTTAGGTAAATCTGTTGCCTGTCCTTTCAATATTCCTCAAGATATGGTGTTACAGCCTATTTTTCCCATTTCCAAAAGAGGTTTCATGTATCTAGGCATCTTTATAACCCCAAATTTGAATGATTTATTTTCACTCCCTTAGTCCAGAACATTAAGAATGACCTATTGAAATGGTCCTCTTTACCTACATCACTCCTCGGTAGGATCAATACAATAAAAATGAATATTCTCCCCCGCTTGAACTACTTGTTCCAAAACCTCCCCTGTTATCTGTCGCCTTCGTTCTTTAAATCCCTTAATTCTCATGTTTCTCGTTTTATTTGGAACAATAAGCATCAATGAATCAAGTTCTCCACACTCACCAAACCCAAGCAGTATGGAGGTTTAAAATTATCTCAGACTGGTTTTCAAACAGAGAGAATTGCCTATGGCTGGGCTTTGAATCTCTATCATGCCTCCCTAGAAGATTAAACTCTCTTCCCTTTATCAATAATCTAGATCAAATAGATTCCCTGAAGGACAACATGTTAGTTTACAACACGTTGCTAGCGTGGAAAGACATAAAGAAACATTTGAATTTCCCTCCCCTCATCTCAATTCGATCCCCTGACTTTAAATCCGGATTTGCCAATCCATATTAGAAATATTAGTCTAGTGAACTGGTCCTTTTCCGGTCTGTTGGATTTTTCTGACCTATTGATTTCAGGTTCTATTAAATCATTTGATCAAATCAGGGACAATGGCAACATTCCTCCAAAAGATTTTTACAAATATCTTCTAATTCGTCATTTTATTCAATCTAACACACTCCGTTTGGAGCTGACAGATTAATAAGAGGCCTTGGTTTCAACCAAATGCCCCAAAGGTTTACTTTCCAAATTTATGCCTCTCTACTTTGTTCTGAAACATCAAGCTTTGACTCTGTTAAGCGGTTGTGGTAGCGTGATCTGGAGATGCAATTCAGCACCGAGGATTGGCAGAAGATTTGCAACGGGACCTTTCCCCGGTGCACTTCAATTTCTTTACATGAACAGAACTTCAAATTTTTCTCTAGATCTTACTATACTCCCGTTCGTCTCCAGAGAATGTTCCCCAACCGTTCCAATCTTTGTTGTAAATGTTTGACGCACGGAGGCACCTTTTTTTTTTATCTATTCTGGTCATGTGATCATATGCAGGCTTTTTGGAAAGATATTCACTCTGTAACTCAAGATATTTCGGGTGCACATTTTAGTTTGACTCCCTTGTTTTACCTTTTAAATGTTACCCCTACTCATTTAGATGTACAGTCTAAATCTTTGTTAACAATTCTTTGATTCCTGGCTAAGAAGTGCATTCTGTTACGATGGACTTCCCCACATGTACCTACAGTAAATATGTGGATCACTCAGATTTCTGCCATTCTTCCCTTGGAAAAGCTGACTTACGACCTCAACCACAAGTCAGATCTATTTTTGAAACTCTGGGGACCTCTTGAGTCTTTCCTACTTAACCCCTGAGACTGTTGCCCTTCTTCCCTTTTTTTTTGTTTTTTTTTTTGCTTGCTTTGGACTTAAAATAGATGTGAGGCAATTCAGGTTGAAGGAGGAAACTAAATGTACTTTTACTCTTATTCAAGGGTATTTTTTATTATTTTTATTGTATTTATTTATTTATTTTCCCCTTTGTTGTTTTTGTGTGTTTTATTTTCCTTTCTTTTGTGTGTATAAAGCAGCACTGGGTTTGTTAGGGGTGGTTTTCCCCCCTTCATTTTTGCATTAATGTTATGTTCCTTGTGTTTGTAACCGATTTAAAATCAATTTTAAAAAAATAAATAAAGAGATGTAACACATTTTGGGATCATACTGAAAGAAAGGCAGATGTGAAATGTAAAAGTGAGGTCAGAGGTCAAATGTGATGAGACATTTGGATGCAAACTATAATGTGATACTTAGAATCCCCATATATTGGTATCATTTTCTAACAGCAGCCAGCAGAATTTTCAACAGTTTTAAAAATAAAAGACATTTTATGAACGTTTGACCTTATTTGACCTTGAAAAATTGGTCAGAGGTACAAATTAACATGATATTTAGAAGCCCCCTATGTCATTCCTTGGCAGCACAGTGGGCATGGTGGCTAACACTGTTGCCTCACAGCAAGAAGGTCCTGGTTTGAATCCACCTCCAATTTGCACGTCTGTGAGGTGGTGCTCTGGTTTCGTCCAACAGTCCAAAGACAGGCACTTTGTGGGGTTAGGTTAGTTGGTGATTCTGAAGTGTAAATGGTTATTTGTCTCTCTTTGTTAGCCCTCTGACAGGCTGAGATAGGCTGCAATCCTGAGAAGGATAAGTGGAAGTGCTGTTGACCTTCAGGTCAATCTATCGACCTTGAAGGAGAGGTCACATTTGACATATATTTTTGTACAGTATTTTCTATAAGTTGACAATACACACCGCACTTGTAAGAATCATAGTTAAAAATTTCAACCAATAAATCATTAAGTTGTCCTTGAAGACCTCGCTGGGTGTAAGTCAGATTTTAATGGATTGTTAACATGACCCCACTCTGCACTTCTACAAAGTTTAATCAAACACGACCTCCTTGGCGGAGGTGCTGATCACCATTTCACTGATCATTGTGGCAGCTTTTTTGGAAACACTATTTTCAACATTCCCGATGTCATGGCAGCGAGATATCTTGTAGACAACAGTGAAATAGATTTTTCCAGAGAATGTGACTCCAACAGGATAAACATGCAACAGCATTGAGCCCTGATGTCCTTGTTTACCGTAGACTTGATTTTTAAGAGAAAATTAAGTATATTTGAATAGAGGCAGCATGCCAAAATACAACATTAAGAAAGGTTAAAAAAAATAAATATCTTGACACAAGACTGCATGAGCTAAATGGGCCGAGGATGGGTTAAATAAAGAAAACTAGTTCAGTTCTAAATTTGCATTAAATTCAAAAAGTTCACGGAAGACTTTGATCCTGAGAAGATTGATTGATATTTGAACAAAAGCACCAGTCTCTTTTCTCCCTCCCTCCCACCCACTCACTCACACACACACAGGCGATGTTTTTGTCACAGCTCATCATGCCGAAAAAGGTAAACATTTGTCAACGATGTAACCATTCAGTCACTCACTCGAAGCAACGAAACAAAACAGCGGAGCGATGGCAATCTGGCTTGGATGCAGTCAGTGAAAGAAACACAATGCAGTCAGTGAAGCCTTGAGTAAGCGTCTGAAAATAGAATGTAAACAAACACTCCAGATAACTTCTCCTCCTTTGATAAAGATGAACGCAAAAATATTATGATGCTACTGCCAGTGTTGCCTGAGCATTTATGGTTTAATAAAAAAATGTTGCAGAAGATATTTTGGAAATGCAAAGAGCCGTCTCAAAGATTTCCCCAAAGGGTGAGTGATACTTCTGCGGAGTCAGCAAATGTATCAAAGCATCAAGTATCAAATTAGTGATTGTGCAGTAAAATATCCTCTGTTAGCTGGTTTTGTCCAGTAGTTCCCAACATCTGGTTTGCTGCCTCCAAAATGGTCATAACAGGATTCTTTTTAATGGGGTGGCACAGGGGGAAACCAAGAACAAGGCAAGTTGAATCCAGAATAAATTTGCCAACTTATTGGGGTAGAGGGGCTTTCGTGCCCAGGACTTATGTTGTTGGGGGACTCAGCCCCTGGTATCCTACAGCAAACAAATCATCCACTCAAAGAGTGATTCAGAAAAAAAAACCCTATGATGAAGAAAAAGTCGAGGAACATGGCTGATGGGGCTGGGCTGGGCACAGCCTGAAAGAAATATATGGGTCTGCCCTCTTGTGGGTCCACCACTTGCAGCAAGGACCGTAGGGGTTCAGTGCCTTTCCCTGTTGGACAAGAGGGTTGCTTCACTGCAACTTTGGGTTGTTTGTACTTAAAAGCCGAATGACAGTTCAGTGTACCCAGCCTTCTTAGAGCCCTAGGTGGGGTTCTTAAAGGTGCCCCTGCTGGGGACTTCATTGTCCTGCTGGGGGACTTCAAGACCCACGGGGCAACCACAGTGTGACCTGGAGGGTGACTGCCCACCTAAGGCCGGGGACATTGAGACCGAGTGGACTGTGGTCCACAGCTCCACTGCCAAAGCTGCTGTACAGAGTTGTGGCTACAAGATGGTTGATGCCTGTCATGCTGGTAACCCAGGGACACTAGAGGTGAAGGGAGCCATCAAGCTGAATAAGGAGTCCCATCAAGCTGGCTTGTGGGACTCCAGAGGCAGATGACAGTTACCGACAGGCCATGGAGTGCGGTCCTAGCAATAGCTAAAGTAAAACCTCAGGTGTGGGATTGGCCTTGAGGCAATTCTGGCAAACTGTCAGGCAACTCAGGAAAGGGGAGTGGCTTCCTGATCACACTGTATACAATGGCGATGGAGTGCTGATGCGCTCAACTGAGGGTATAGACAGGTGGTGGAAAGAGTACTTTAAGAATCCCACTAACATACCTTCTGTAGTGGAAGCAGGGTCTGGGGACAAGTGGGATGACTCACCCATCAATGTAGCTGAGCCCCTGGGGTGAATGAGATTCACCCTGAGTCCTTTAACACTCTGGATGTTGTAGGGCTGTCTTGGTTGGCATGCCTCTGCTGCATCTTGTGGAAGTTGGGGACAGTATCTCTAGACTGGCAGACCGGAGTGGTGGTCTCCCTTTTCAAGAAGGGGGACTGGAGGGAGTGCTCCAGTTTCAAAGGGATCACTCTCCTCACCCTTCCCAGGAAGGTCTGTGCCAGGGAGCTGAAGAGGAGAGCCTGCCTGTTAGTCAAACCGCTGATCCAGAAGGAGCAATGTAGCTTCTGTCCTGGTACACTGGACCAGTTCTTTATCCGCTTGAGGTTGTGTGAAGATGTGAAGGAGTTTGCCAAACCAGTCTAAATGTATTTTGTGGACTTGCAAAAGGCATTCAAATGCACACCTTGGGGCATCCTGTGGGGGTTGCTTCAACAGAAGCACTTCAGAGTGAGTGGCTATTCAGTCCCTGAACAACCTTAGCAAGAGCTTGTTCCCAGTGAGAGCTGGACTTTGCCAGGGCTGCCCTTTGTCACTGATTCTATTCATATCTTTTATGGATAAAATTTCTATGCCCAGCTATGTGGTGGAGGGTTTCCGCTCGGGTGGCTTCAGGATCACATCTCTGCTCTTTGGGGATGAGGTTCTTCTAGCCTCACACTGGGTCAAGCACAAGTTGCTGCCCCAGTGTAAGAGTTTAAGTATCTCAGCATTCTGTTTGTGAGTGAGAGCAAGGTGAAGTGGGAGATTGATGGTGTCTCCAGGGATGCAAACACTGTACTGGTGTGTTGTGGTGAAGAGAGAGCTGAATGAAAGCAAAGCGATTGATTCACTGGTCGATCTACCTTCCCACCCTCACCTATGGCCACAAGCTCTTGGAAGTGACTGAAAGAGTGAGACTACAGATACAAGCGACAGAAATGAGCTTCCTCTGAAGGGTGGCTGGGCTCTTCCTTAGCGATAAGGTTAGGAGCTTGGTCAGGAGAGACTCCTTGAGAGGAGCCAGTTGGGGGTGGTTTGGGCTCCTGGATGCCTCTTAGGTGATGAGTTTCGGGTAGTAGACCCAGAGAGTAGACCCAGGAAATGATGGAGAGTTTATGTCTCTCATTTGGCTTGGGAGTGCCTCGTTGTGCCACAGGAAAAGCTGGAGAAGGTCTTGATGCCTGTGCTTAGACTGCTGCTCCCTCAGCTCCTATATATAGCAGCCTCACCCTGATAAACTATTTAAATAAAGGTTGCAGAACCTCAGTTAAAACATACATCCCCACCAATTGATTTCACATTTCTCTGTTGTTGTCTTCTCCATCTATTGTGTCACAAGACAAAGGGGGCTCGGGCCAGCTCATTCAGACTCCAAACACACTCCAGTGCTCAATCCACAAGGCAACAGATGCCTCCAGCAATTACACAGCTGTATATGAATCAATATTTTCTCCTCCTTTGAAATGCATCCTTACCAGACACACACACACACACACACACACACACACACACACACACACAC
>JASGAU010355604.1:0-18935 GCA_030220045.1 Australoheros facetus | reverse complement strand
GTGTGTGTGTGTGTGTGTGTGTGTGTGTGTGTGTGTGTCAAACAGCCTAATGTATTTCATTATTTCAACAACAGAATGAAAATAATGTTGTTCATAAGGAGCAGCGTTTACCGGATCTCTGTTACATCAGCTTTTCCCAGGTCTTGCAGAGCATCACGTGCGGCCTTTAATGCTGGCAGAGCTTCAGCTAAGGAACTTTCAGCTTCTTTCTTCTCAGCAGCTATGACTTTATTTTGTTCCTCGATTTCTTTGGCTTTGTCTTCTGCCAGAGCCTTTTTTTCCTCAGCTAGAAAAGACAGTTAATGATAAGTGGTTTGTACTAACTGCACTAAATTTCAGTGTTAAAACTACAGGACACTGTTTATTTGGGCCAAAAGTTAAGAGAGGCAAGCACTCACTAACCTATGGTTGTGTTAGCAGCAATCTCATCCAGCAGGGATTCACATGCCGTGGACTTTTCAGCAAGGACCACTTTCTGATCTTCCAGCTTGACATTCAGTTCATCCAGCTGCTCACTGGCTTCCTTCAGTTTATCCAAACCTCCCTCCAGATGCTTGCACTGAGCTAGAACAGAAGAGGACACATTCCCAGTCTCTAATGCACACTAACCCTCAGAACAGAAGCACTGAATTTATAACAGATTTCATTCCCTCACCCAGAATAAATCGGTCTTTTTCCTCTAAGAGCTTAGAATAGGTGTTAATAAAGTCCAAGAAGTTCTTTGGAGTTACATAGTTGCAGCGTCTGAGTTTTTGCTGGAATAACTTGCTGTAGTAATCCACGGAGCTGTGGACCATGCATACATGCTCTATGACTGCTGCAGAGTGTGCCTCTGGAATCATCTGACTTTCACCTGTGGAAGGACAAAAAGGTATTCAGGGATAATATTCCAACTGTGGGTCTCATTGAAATGAAATAAACTAAAGGATGCCCTAAAATAGTTATCTGAAAAGAAACCTTTTCCACAACAGTTATATAAAAAAAATAGAAATATGTTTAATTACGCACCAAGGAAAGACTGAGCCACTGCAAGTAACGCCTGCAGCGGCCATGGAAGGAACCAGTCTATTACAGTGTTGTTCATCAGTCCTGAGAGGAAAAACATGCATATAGTTAGTAAAACAAACCTACAAACTATGTTAACCCTGCAAAGCCTGAACTATGAAATAATTGCCAAAAAAAATCTTTTTTTTTTTTTTAAATGGAGTGTTTATTGAACATTCTGATGAAAAAATAAATAAATAAAATATTAAGGAGATATTAAGGAAATATTAACTAAAATGATGATGTATACGTCTCAAAAGCAAACAAAAAAAAACAATCATGCATCAAGTATAATTAAAGGGTTAAATCAAATGAAGCCTGAACAAATATTTGACCTGGGAAGTTCCTGCAACGTGTTCTCAAGGTGTCTCCCACTGGAGACATGCTTAAAACAATGTGTAGATTGTTGGCACTCTTGTTGACAAAGTACTGCCACACGCCGTCTTTAGAGGGACCCGATCCCATCTTAAGAGCCTCATCACGAAGCTGGTTGAGCACGGATTCTTTCTCATCATCAGGGAACAGTGCAGGAACAATGCCTAAAGAGAGTTCATGATCAGAGCACTACAGCTCTAACAATTCAGAAAGACAAATATTGAGCGAGGAGGTCAAGAGATAAGAGTGATATCCAACCTGAGGTGAGCATGTTGTTAATGAGCTCCAAGAAGCCTTCCTCAGCCACGTGAGCATCAGTAAAGAGGAACACGGTCTTCTTATTCTCAATGCCAAGCTTCAGGTACAGTGTTTTCAGGTCTTCACGGAAGTTAGACTCACTGTATCCTCTGCTCAGCGTGATCTCAAATACCTGGGGAAAGCAGATTCAATTACACAAAGCTAGAAATGTTCTTGTGAAGAAAGCTTAACACTGAAAACCTCAATTTCCCCTTTCAAGTTCTCATCTAGCAGTTAGAAGTTAGAAGACTGCCATTTTCACATCGAAAGACATGTTAGTAAAATTAATTTCCACTGCTTAAACTTTTAGTATATATGACATTTGTTACTGACAATCATTTGCCCTTCACCACACCAATCATGAGTTTTACAACCTCGCAGTCAGCAGCAAAGGCAGCGAGCTTAGTAAGGGACTGCTTGCCAGAGCCCCCCACACCAACGAGCAAAGCATGACCACGATCAATGCGGATGATGCGGTGAACCCGGGTCAGATGTTCCAGAGCATCATCAAACAGTACTAGGTTCATTCTTGACTTGCTCTCATTGTATTCTTCTAGGATTTCCTGTAGAATGACATGAGACAGTGATCTGCTAAAACACAGAATATGTATGTAACTCTAACAAATGTCAAAATACTATTGTTATATTATTTTACTATTCTGAGACTGCACACCCCCACCAAGGCCTGGCTCCCAATTAGTTTGTAATATTTTCTTGAAAACATCAGTATTTTAATTTGACATGTATTTATGAAGCTATGATGTGAAATATAAATATTGCCCTCTCTCACTTTTGCAGAGAATACTTCCCAGATCCACTTCTAAGTAGATCCAACACACGCCTCTGCTAAAATTTGCATGGAAAGTCATCCCTAATTTTAGGAGTACTTCTGATAACAAACATACAAATAAACAAATCAAACTAATCGCATAACCTACTTGGTGGAAGTAATAACTTTACCTGAAACAGGGCTTTTGAAGCATCATAGTCTTGTATGTCCTCATAGACTCTTGGTTCAGTATCATTGAGGGCTGTCCTGTAGTCTCCAAAAATAATCGGGTCTCTCATGACTGCCTCCATGTCTGACTTGAAATGCTCCTCAATCATGTTCTTTATGTAACCGTGGACCTGGTGGGGGAAAAAAACCCCACATAAACACAAGTATTTGCCTTTGAAATATAAAGGTGAATTCCCATTAAACATCTACTAAAATTATTAGTAAATATTACCAAAGCTTTGTCAGTCTCATCAATGAGTCTATCATGGAAGATTCTCAAGCACTCATTTCTCCACACACGTACAAACTGGGCAACAGTCAAAAACCTGTTAGAGAGAAATCAGGGAAAGTAAGGACGTTCAGGATCACAGACCTCTGTTAATCTGTCACTAGGGTGAATGTGCTAGATTAGACCTGTCCGGTTTGGTGAGCGTGAGTCCATTGTAGACTCTTGACAGGTCTCTCAGGTTGAAGATGTAGTGGAACTTTGAAGGTGTGGGTGGCATATCTTTGACAATGGTGTTGTAGAGCTCCAGTGTGCAGGAGGTGACCCGATCACAGACTTTCTGTATGGCATCCTCGAATGGCTAAAATGTTGTATCAAGTAAACATTGGAGAATCAGACTGATGCGGATGTTTGAGATTCTAACATGTTTTGATTTACGTGGGAAAGAAGTACTCACTCTGGTATGGCCTTTTAAAATGGAACCATAGATAAGGTCGAGGGACTCCATTGAAGGGAAGGGGATGCTAAAGACACTGAAGAGTGAGATGAAGCGAGGATCCACCTCATTTCTCCCACCTCCTGCCATTCCCATGGCAGCAATGAAGCCAAGATCCTTGAGGATTTTGAAGTTAAGTTCCTTTCCTCGATCATATATGCCTCCTCGGTCCAGTAGCAGCTTTAGAAGTGCAATAGGCTGCTGTGTGCCATAGTCATCCACCTTCACAGGTGCATTACAAAAATTTCAAACATGGAAGTACTGCCGCACAGTAAAGAATAAAAAGGCTTGACACTTGACACAGGTACTGTACCTTTGGCATATTCATGTCATCAATAAAGATCAGCAGTCTCTTCCCCATGGGAGGGCCATAGGTGTCTTTGGTCCTTTTCTCCACATTGGCTTCCAGGTTTCTCTGCAGGTCCAATGAAGTCGTTCTGGAGGAGAAGTTGATGATAAGAGTACTCTGGGAACAGAAAGAAAGACACTTATACTCCTGCAACAAAAATGTATGTGCATACTTTATGGTAAGATGTCAAACTTACCGTTGTCTCTGCATTAATGTTCTTCAGAAAGTTTTGAATAGTGGCAGTCTTGGAAGTGCCAGACTCTCCAACCAGTAGCACTGGCCTGTTTATCTTGACCATCTGCTCCAGGATCCAGCTGGTTCTAGTGGTGTCAACAGTGGGCACTAAAGCAAAAATAGAAAATGAAGGAATCAAGGCAGAAATGTATAAATCGTTATGCATGTATTCACACATATTTTGTGCACCTGGCCATTACCTAGGATATCGGTGAACTTCATTTCAGGGTTGTGGATGTATTTGGGGACCAGAGAACTCCAAGGAACCCACTTCTCCTGCATTCCATCAAAGTGGAAATCGTACAGAGTTGGGAGGTATCCTGTAATAAGTAACACAGTTTCAAAAACTGGCACAAATTTATGAAAAGGTTTTACCATATTTATTTCTTTGACCCTAAAACATAGATCAATCCAATCTATTGATTTTGCATAGCTAGATAAAAATGCAGTGAATGGTAATTTCACCATAAAATAAGGACAAATCCTCCATTTTACCTGGTATCTCACCAGGCCCAGCCTGGGCTTTCTCATCATGCACTGTGGTTAAGCAGGAAAGCTTTTTGATGAACTCATCAAACTGGATCCTACCACTCTCCAGCAATGTAGCCCCAAGTGAACAGTACAGAGCTTCCAGAAAGTAACATTCCAGGACTTCAGGAGTGCTGGTCTCACTTTCAAGAAGTGCATCCAGTGTTAAGCACAACTGAGTGACCTAAACACACCGTCAAAACATGCGCAAACAGTTCAAGCAGTCTGATTATGAGACTATACCAAATCCCATTCATTTCTTCTTATTTAAATACAATGAACTGCATGGATGAGAGTAACCTACCATATTCAGATCTGTCTGAGGGACAACAGTCTTAAGTTTCTGGCCTTGTTTTCCATCAACAATACCATCCACAATCATGGCAATAGAGCTGTGAACATATTTCTCAAACAATCTGTTAAGCACCTCTTGTTCCTAGGGGAAAAAAGAGAGAGACATCAGTGAGATATTTGAAAGTCTAAAAAAGTACAAATTTTAAACAGTGATTTTTTTTTCTCAAACCTTATCAGATCTACTGTTCACCCATCTTTGCCAGTATGGGGTATATCGCAGGTTTTTAGGGTCGACAAATACCATTCCACAGCGGGAAACGGTAGCTGGGGAAGCGTGCTGCAGATCGCCAACCTGTGAGTGCAAAGTTTTCTTACATTCTGCTTAGTTTTGATGCAAAGTGCAGGGAAGGGTATTCTGCTAACAGAAATCTAAACATTCAGGCAAACCTCAAACAGCAGGGCACAGTGACTTTGTAAACGGATCCTTTCTCCATTGGCTAGAGTCAGAAGCTTGTTGTCATCCATCACTGAGTTCATATTCTCGACCCACAGAGCATCCACATCCCCGTCAAACAGGATGTACCTGTGAGTCAAAGAATAAGCCTTTACTGTCTGAAGTGATTCACAGAAATTCTTTCTTCTTATCCTCTCTGTTTTTTACTGTATGAACAGCATTACTAGTATACTGCACATGTTATTCAAATGGCTATGTCTTCTTTTTTTTTTTTTTTTGACTTTCTACCTCCTCTCTTTTTTGTCTGTAGGCTTGTTAATTTCACGGAAGATGTTGGATAAAACCCCATCAGTCCAGTCTCGAGTGTCCGGGTCCAGAATACCATAAAGTTCAATAACACTTATGGCTTTAGAGTTCAGAGGATATAGTTTGGTTTGCAGTCCCATTCTGATGGTGAGATAAAATAAAAGTTACCTTTGTTCACACAAAAGATCAAGACGACAATGTAAACTGACACTGACTTTGTCTGAGCCTGACATAATGTGTTGATCACCACTGATTTTCCTCCACCTGTTGGACCCACAATCATTGTAGTGTGCCTGGTCATCATTGTCTCATACATCTGCACCACTTTATCCACCTGAAACCACAGACAGATATGTTTACATACTCAGACACTGAAACATTTACCAAAGAATATGCAAAAGTCTTGAAATTGATGGAAAATATAAAATATGAAATATGAGGCTGGGCCAGATGGAACACCTGATTAGGCAGTATGACATATTTCTTATCTTCCAGGGTCTGTTCCACAGCATCATTGAAGTTGAGATAGCGAACACGTGGGCAGTCAAGCCCAGGGAACAGGTCTGAGATCAGACCGAGGAACAGAGGGACATCTTCAAACACAAACTTGGGTAGGTTCATGTCCCTGAGAGCCCGCATCAACACCACATCCTGAAAAAACAACATTTAAAGAATGAAAAAGAATTCATGCATTCATACATATTGAAGATAATAATAGTTCAATATTTTATACAAAATTGCTCATTTTTCAAATGTTTTGCAAGGTCACTGCTTAGATGTTATTTGCTATGTGTCTGTACCTCACTGAGGTCAGGTGAGCTTCTCTTCAGCTCTCCTGCCATCACTAGGACAGACTTGAGAGCACGCAGGCCGAAGTCATAATGAGACTGCTTGGACAGCTGCTCACGGGCCAGTTTATACAGTACTGTCATTTTCTTTGCCAGTACCTGAAATGAACAGAAGTGGGGACATACAACTAACACTATTATCATTCAGCACTTAATGACAGCTCAAAATCTTCAAGGTTATTAATTTTCATATGCATTTTCTGCACTATTTAATGATATGAACTAATATAATGTGCATGCTTTATTATGCATTACTGTGCTGAGGCTGACAGCATGTGTTAGTGGCTGTAAATGCAAGTGTTATGTGTGCATGTGGTACCTTGGCCATTAGGAAACCCTCAGAGAAGAGCATAATCTCACAAATCTGCTGTAGGTCAGGCACAATGACCACCACAGGCCTGAAGAGAGCTTTGACGGATTCTGGCAGCTCTGTACGTCCTGCGTAACCAGGGTTCATAGTAATGAAAATCCCTATGCGGTCATCCAAGTTGATCTCTTGCCCTTCAAACTGATGCATATAGTGAGGAGGATGTTTAGGGGAATAAAAACATTTGCTTAAAAATTTATGTGTACATTAACATTTATCATTTCTACCAGTTAATGAATTTTCTTTATTGCATATATCAAGGGCTTGGAGCCATAGGGGCGTAAGTGACATTTTGTTCAAAATTGAGATATATATATCAAATGAAAGCTCTTGATGTGCTCTATCTACTGTCAAAATTACAGAAGTAAAATATTAATAGAAATAAAGTTATTCAACAAAAACTAAAAGGCTTAAATCTGAATGCACAGAAGAAGTTGGTGCCAAAAGGGTATAAGTGCATTTACGACAAAGACAATATTGTTCATTAAGCATTGTGTCATTAAACATGCTTAAGAAAAATAAAATCAGTATACAAATTAAGAGCAAACTATGGTCTTTTTTTTTTTGTTCTGGCTCTCCTGTAAAGTTGGTGAAATGTCACTTACGCGCCTTTGGCTCCAAGCCCTCGATATGAAATATTTATTACTTCCAATCCTGTATAACTAAACAGACTTACATAAAACCTTTTAAGGTGTAGAATGAGAGCATTACGGATAGTCTGGATTTGGGAGGAGATCACTGATAACACTGAGGCATCGATGCGATTGAACTCATCAAAGCAGCCCCAAGCTCCGCACTGCGCAAGCCCAGACAAGATCTTACCCACTGCCTGCACACAACCGGGAAAGAGATTCACATAAAAAGCTAGTGAAAAGTGATGATTCCCTTTTGTTTTGTTTTTTTTTAAATCCCAGAAAAGCTTTTTTTCAGCAGCTGTTTGCTGTTCTTACCAAGTAGTCCATGCCCTCACCGCAGTTTGTAACTACACAGAGCAGGCCCAAAGCCTTAGCCAGATCCTTGGTGGACTCTGTCTTTCCTGTACCAGCAGGTCCAGCAGGAGCTCCGCCCAAGTACATGGACAGTGCCTTCATCACAAATACACATGGACAGATATTCTTTCATTACTAAAGAATTTATATGCATTTGCTTAGGTATTAAAAATATGTACATGTCCCAGACCTGTGTGAGAGTGAGGTAAATCCGGTCTGTCAGTGGGGTTATAACCAACCGGCCGTTCAACCCCATGTACTCATAACCATAGGAGAAAGATGCATTGCACTGGCGCACAAATAAGTTGTCATGTGCCAAGACCCAGTAGAACCTTAGCTGGCTTTCCCATTCAAATTCTTGTGCATTCATTATGCTGGAAGGAGACTGAACTTTATTATGTTACATATTTAAAGCACACTAGCACAAAAAAAAAGTTCAAACCTGCAAAAGTTTACCTTTTTAGCACGAAGCTGTCCACTATGTCTCTTGCATGGACATCAATGATGAGCACTGTGTTGAGCTTTCGCCTGTCATTTTTCTTCAAAGGCTGAATAATGCGTGTTACTAGCTCATCAATCTGTTTGTGTACTTTCTCAGCATAGTTCTTAAGTGCATGCTTCTGTCCATTCTTCACTTTCTCAAAGACATCCTCTACCTCCCAGGTCCACCAAACTTGGTTAGCAGCCAGTACAACCATGCCCTGGTACAGCAACATCCAATCCACCCTGGGAAACATTGCAATGACAGATTAACTGAGGGCCCCACCTGCAAAAACACTCATGCACATCTTTCAGTCGCAAATCTGTCGCTGCACCTTTTAGTAAATATCAAAAAAATCAATAAAAATTTTAAATTAACACTAGAAGAGATTTTTTTTTCCTCTGGCGTATTTACACATACCTACTCCTGTCTTGACAGTAGTGGTAGATTGCTTCCTTTGTGATGAGCCTGTTAGACTTCCTCATCTCCAGTAGCACTCCCATCATCCACTCCTCCACTCTGCCCTCCACTGGGACATGCTGCCTTAGTTCCATCACCTCACCCTCAGCAGACACCATGGCTCCGACTACTGTCTCTCCATTGCTATCCACACCAAATCTCAGAGATGCTATATTATCATACATCTTGTGGAACAAAGAAAAAGAAATCACAAACTTGGCAACCAATGACCCTCCCGATCCCTACTGTGAAAAATTAAGGTCTTTTCTACCACTCTTCCATTTTTGTACTTGCTGGATACCTTAATCATGTGTTCCTGGACACAGGCAGGGTCACTACTCCCCAGGATGCTGAGTAGTTCATCATCAGAGATGAAGAAGAAGCGAGGAAATGCATTTCGTTTGGAGTCCAGATAATCATTAAGACTCTTCTGGCATCTCTCTAAACTATCACTCAGGGCTTGTAGGTCTGTTAGCCGATTGGGAACCAGGCAACAGCGCTTAATGTTTGAACCCTTCACTGTGTCATTCATTATCTACACCAAAAAAAAAAAAAAGATATAATTTTGACATGTCTGGAACAAAGTGCTTTCATTTTTTAAGACCAATATTTTGACAACACTTACATCTTTAAACTTTTTGTCAATGTTATCAAAATTCTTTGCTTCCTCAGGTAACTGCAAGCGAATGTCTCCTCCTATAAATATGCTCTCCAGGTACATCCATTTTCTCTGTACGAGCAGCCACACCTGTGAAAGGAAGATTTTTTTTTTCTGTAAGTATTTTGTGGATCAGCTTAAGGGTGATGGAAAATTTGACCCTTCTCACTCACCTCAATAGTCTCACAGATAAGAGACAGATCTTTTTCCCATTGCTGTATGGTGCCAAGGAAGGGTCCAACAAAGCGGCTGCCGGCCATGCTCTGTAAATTTATCACATCATTGTCCACATTCAGCAGGATCTCATCCACAGCACCCAGAATGGACCCACGTTCCTGTGTGCCTTTGAAATAGGGCTGAACATTGAACTTCATGTTCTCCCAGGTCTCTATCAGTCCTTTTACTCCCTGGAAGCAGATCCAGATAACATGTTTTAGAAGTAAGTGTAATCTCTCTGATGAACTTACAGAACTGGCAACTTATTCCATTTTGAGATGACTCCAAAAAAAAAAGGGAAGCTTACCTTCTCGATACTGAGCTCTTTTACAGCAGAGGTAACAATGTCACCTATGACATCTGCATATTTGTGCAGCTCCATTGAAAACATGTTCTCCAGAGTGAAACTTTCAGGGTTGATCTCAAAGCGGGTGCCGGTCCTTTCCATCAGCTCCCTCCAGTGCCTCGAATATAAAGACATTTTTATTCTTACTGGGTGTTTTGTTTTATCTGGGCACATGGATACATTAATTCAAAGGTCCACATTTTCCATATTTCATACGCTACTTAGGTCACGTCTGTGTCATGCATACTGCATAAAAATCCATTAGGAACAAGAAAAGCAATCTAACTAGGTTATTAACTGTACTTTTATTTGGGTATTATATTAATTCCAGTTACAGTAGTTACTGGTATCAATCTTGAGACTGACCTGTCTCTGAGGGCTTCGTTCTTCAGGTCCAGCAGAAGAGGCAGAGCCTCTTTGAACTCTTTCATGTGTCCATCTAAGAAAAAGGCCATCGGCATGGCCCGCACATCTTTGGGCAGCTGCCTCAAATGTTTGATGAAACCCTCGATACCCTCTTGTAGCAGCTGGATGTCTAACTCTACCCACAAAGTCTGAGACCACTGTGTCTTTGCATCCTGAAAGATGAAAGAACAAACAGACAAAATATTTAAACAAAAACTATGGTGATGAGAATTATGTGTATTATGTGTTTGACAGCCATCCTACCTTCTGTGCTTTATATATATCATATATCTGTCTCAAGCCCTTCATGTCATTCTGTATGCTCAGAAGCTTTGGGAATGTGGTGACTGGCAAGTCCAGCAGCTTCTCAGCATTAGTTATTTCATGCTGGAGTGCTAATATCTTTGCAAGGTCGGCCTCATATTTTCCCATAATGGCCAGTCCTGCAAAAATAAAGTGAGACAGGCTGATTCCTCCACTGCATTTCAACATTTACCATGTAAAACTATTCTCTATACAACACCTATAGCATTCATCTAAGTGCACAGGTACCTTTCTCCAAATCACCTCCCACAGCTCCAGGACCATGCATGTTGAAGCTTTCGTCAAAGATAGACAACTCCTGCTTGAACTCTTGAATATTCTCCTTTGTAATCTTTGAGTGTGTGTGGATGGGAGAAGAGTGTGGCAATCAGAAATGTAAGACAAAGACACTTCTCTTTTTTTTCTGTTTAAGAATACTGTATGGGATTGACATCATACCACGATAAATGATTTCTTGACATCTTTCAGACTTCGATCCACTTGTCTGGCTTCTGTAAACAGGTCACTCCACATCTGGCCAATACAGGCCACCAGCTCCAATTCATCATTTCCAACCTGGAGCACATAAAACATAAACTGTTTAATATAGGAAACAATATTGGTTTTAAAGAGATAGCAGCTTTATATAAATGACACAGTACCTCCACTTTATACATGGCCAGTGTTCTGTATTGCTCCTGGATATCGGTGAATCTCATCTCCACTTCTAAGGACATGTTCCTGATGGCTGAGATGGTGCCAAGGACAGACTTCAGGTCATCAAATGTGTCAGGGGTCTGTTTCAGCTTCTTAGAGAGTTGCTGTAGTACAAAATAATCCAAATAAAATCAATCACATAAACGCCATTATTTATGATGAAGCCTGTAAATACAAACTGTGTATGAAGTACCGTGAGTTCATCTCTCAAATTAAAGAGGTCCTCTTTAGCAGGCTTGTTGAGTAAGCTACCAAGTGAACTGATCCAGGCTTCGGCAATCTCCCCCACTGTGTGGGCCAGAAGCTCCAGGTTTAGATGTATGCTGTGCTCATTCTTAAAAGGAGGCTCCAGCAACACTTCCTGCTTGATGCGAGCAAGGGACTGCAGCTTATAATCATACATGACAAAGGACGGCTTCCTTGCAGCAAACTTTTCATTGACAATGGTTTTGTTCTTTTCCCAAAGAGCCCGATAGCGTTTCCAGTGGTAAAGGTACTGATCCACAGAGCGAAGCAGTCGCTGAATGTTCTGAGACACCGTCATGGAGCTCTCCTTGATCTGAGGAAGCTGCCACACATCACTGTAGAAACTAATTGTCACCAACTCATCTTCACTTCCCACACATTGCGGAGGGCACTCAATGCAGGTTCCATGCATCCAACGCACGAATTGCTTAAACACAAAAATAGGGCCAGTCAAGTCATATTAACAGTGTTAAATTAAAAATAATGTATTTTTTAAATACAGTGATATAAAAAATAATTTAAAAAAAGACACTGATAATCCCACCTTGGTGCTAGCTACGCAGTCTGTGATACACTGCATGAGCAGCTGGTTGATCTCGTTGCTTTGGGGCTGCAACACAATCTTAGGTGCAGACAGGATGGCGGTGATTTGAAAAAGAGGTTTATCTCCCAGCAGCGCCACATTAAAGGACTGAATGTTTCTGAATATGGAAGCCAATATGAGGGATGCTATGATGGTTACAACTGAAAGCATACTACATATGAAAAATGCAGGGATTATTACCAGGCACAAACTACAGGCTCACAACCATTAGTCATTACCTCTGCACCATCTGTGTAAGGGTGTCCAGTACTCTGCGTTCCCAGTACTTGTAATAATCTGCCATACATTTGGCTTTGCCAGTGCTGGTTTCCATGGTCAAATGTTCAATCTTCGTTATAAGGAATCCAATGTCAGCATACTTCTTGCCAAGCACGGTCACAGTTTTGACTCTCTCTTTCTCAGTGCGTTCACAGAACTCCTTAACACCTTGGAGAAAAATATGAAATTATTTAAAAATACTATGTGTATGAATTCTGCAATTTTTTCAGATCCAGTAAACTAATGGTAAACTTTTAATAGTTCTACCTGGTAAGTCGCCTGAATCATCTGGTGGCTGAAATTTCAGTAAGTTGGCCGTCATAATAGAATGTAACTTAGAATCAATGGCCCGTTCATTGTTGTGAATCTGACTGACAACTAACTCAAACTTAGTGACAGTCTGAATGCCTCGGTCAATGAAGTCGGGGATGCCTAAAACCAAACATTAGCAGATTTCAGTTTCATAGAAAACTCGTTTCATCTGACCACAAGCGTGCACAGAGATTTCAACCTTGGTATACTCAGTACCCAGAGAATTCCAGTTGAGTCTTTGGCATCCGTAATTGATGTCTTTTTTGACCGCTTTTATATGTGGACCCAGAATGACGACGTGTGCTTCATTCAAGCTGTCCACTACTGCGTGATAGCGGTTGACAAGGTTGGTCAGACTGCTGACATAACTAAGACCAATGTAGAAAAATTTCATGTGAGAAATTGCATCAGTCGCTGATTGTGTGTATTGCTGTGTATTCAGTTACTGGTGAGTCTCATCACCTGATGAACTTGTTCTCCTGCAGAGCAACATTTTTAATCAGATCAGGCACAGAGTAGCCCAGTGCTTCAAGTTTGTATGCCTCAGAAATTATTTCATTAATCTCTGGATCAAAGTTCACAATGTATCGCATGCCCTTTGGTGTACAACTTTCAGGTGGTAGAACATCCTTAAAAGAAAGAATTTATTTTTTAAATGCAGGGAATTTGAATGTAGGAATAACACGCAATCTAAGATGCAACAGTTACGAGGAAATAGTGAAAGATACACACCAGTTCTGCTTGTGTTGGGTTTTTAGTGGTAACCATTGCCAATATGGGTTTTTTAATTAGCAATGGCAAGTTGTGCACTGTCTCAACTATCCAGCTTTCATATTTTGTCACTTCATAGTCCTTGAGCCGCTCTGCCATTTCTACATACTTATCCTTGGCCTGAGCAAACTACAACAAAAATCACAGAAAGGTTTTTAATAGCATTTTGGTGTAGAAACAGTGTAACATTTATTGTGACCTATACAGCTTTGAAATGACTCACCACTTTGTTCTGTTCACAGTCCAGCATCTCTGGAACATTCAAGAAGGGGAGGATGGCATATTTGATGCGATGGAATAGAAATTGTGCCCATCTGATGGCTCCAGCCACAGGAGGCTCATTCTTATTTAATGGTGGCTTGTCCTTCATTGTCTCAAAGATTTCCCATGTCCTGTCCACCTACAACAACAACAACAACAAAATGACTTCCTGTCACTCACACATAAATTATACACATAAAATATTTGCCTCTATGAAATGTTTACTTTCAGGTTTTATATGGATTAGCAGGCTAAAGCAAGGGCATAAAGAATAAATGTCATTTGTTAGTAGATTGAGTTTGCTGCAGTGTAACACTGTCATTAGGTTTGCACACATGCTGACCAACTCAAGTCACACTGCAAAAACGGTGGTTTGGCTGCTCCTCCGCTGAGGCTTTGATAGCAGCTTAACAGTAACGTTGAAGTCAAATACTTGCCAGCACACTTTCTTCCACAGTACATTACCTCTTTGCAGTACTGTTCCAAGATGTCATCAAGCTTTTTCATCAAATGGTTATTGATGACCTCTCTGGTGCGAATGTGTTTAAACTTCAGCAGCATGTCAAAGGCAGCAGTTGAAGAGCGCAGTGTCTTGAAAGACTTGTCAATAAAGTTAACTGCTTCTCCCTCAAGAGCCTGAACAGACAAATGCATCCAAGCTTGATAAAAAGGTACAGAACGCATAGAATAATGCAGACATATTTGTGAAAGCCATTTAATTATTACGTGGGTCACGAAAAACGGAACAGCTCCTGCAATGTAAATGTCCGAATCCCACCTGAACCGCGATGTTGAAGTCTTGCATGATCATTTTCCAGCTCCTCATCTTATAGATGTTGAAAGGATTGAAAGCGACCTCCTCAATGGGCACAGCTAATTTTTCTACTGTGCACAGCACTTCATCAATGTGTTTCATGTCACCGGTCACACTCAATAGCTCTGGGCCAAAGATAATGTAGAACTCCTCCAAAATCTGCACAACACAAATACGTGAGAAATTAAAAGCTGAGCTTTTTATACATTTTATACATTCACATGTTCACATATTGAGTGAGAGGTCAGTATTTATGAATCATATATATTCTCTAACCTGCAAAACATTGTGCAGGTCCTGGCAGACAGAAGCCATGTAATCAGTCTTCTCAAACAGTCTCTTACGGTCAAACTCCCAGCGTGGAGCCTTGCTTAATTCCTCAATTTCAGCACGCATCTCAAAGTAGGACGTCTTCCACTGACTCAAAACCTGCTTAGCCTCATGCACCTTGGATTTGGCCACTTCCCTCTTGTTCCTGCTTGAGGCACAACACATTGTTAAGTTACAAGAAAACAACATTTCTGAATAAAGGATTCTGTTTGACTACTGAACAACAGTTTCAGTTTTACTCCAAACTAAAAAAGTATCACAACATTTACTTGAATAGTGTGTGGACATCTACTGCTTGAGTCACATGTTCACACAGCTGCCAGGCAATTTGCTCCATTAAGGGGACCATACGCTCATTTGTGTTATAGTGGCAAGACATCATCCACACAATCTGCAGGCTCTCCATGAGAGGAGGGATGGTCTCCAAGATCACACCAAAATTTGCTCCAGTAGCCAGATTCTACAAGAGACAGGAGAATATACCACAACAATATTATAACTTCATGTATCTTTAGACATTCTACATTACTATCAGTTTCTGGTATATTCTGCAATAATGCACTTATAAAGAGGCCAGCTCACCATGAAGTGTCTTTCTAGTATCTTGAGGAAGCGTATATTATCATCTGACTCCAAGCGGTATTTACTAAGTTCAGCGATCACTCCTTCCAGCGTATGAACAATGCCTGCATCTGCTTTGGTCATCACTGCCAGGACCTTCACTACCACAGGATGTTTAAGCTGTTCACTCAGAGCATTCAGGACAGACGCACGCTCCTCCCAAAGTGCCACCTCAGCCAAAGGGCCAAGTGCCTGGAGCAAAATGGAGAGTTAATGATTCAGTCTACGCTACGCATGTCACCAGGTCCAGTGAATCTATTCTTCAAGGGAACGTTTTCCTTTTGAGCCGACAGGTATTTCTCAATTTCTTGACAATATTTCAGACGTTTGGCAGGAATAGAACTATGGGAAAAGTCACAAACCTGTGGCTTTTTGTTTTTCTGTTCCTCAATAACAATGGTAATCTGCGTTTGCCAGTTCATCACGCACTGCTCCAACTTTTCTACCATCTCTGGATTCAAAAGCAGCTCATGCACCTCCAGGTTCAGGTCTAGCTCGGGAAGGTGCAGTAAAATCTCATCTGCGACAAGAAGACTGGTTTTAGATTGAATGCCTTTTTGTGAAGTTTTATGAAATGGGGCTACCCCATCCCCCCACCCCAAAAAAATGTCTAGACATTAACAATGGCAAGCCATTGGTACATATTATTAATCAAACCTTCAAACTGAAGGTGTTGGAGAGTTGTGTTCAGCAGTCCCAAATATTTATGTGATCTGTTGAGCAACTCATCACGAATGAGAAATTGCCCACTTGTCGTCACTGAACTCTTTGTTTCACCCTCCCTGTTCATCTCCTGCCGAGGAGAAAGTTCTTCACTTTGATCACCTGGTCCAGTTACTGCCATTTGGTGCGCAGTAAGCATGGGTATATTGACCTAAGAGGAGACACAGTAAAAATATACATTAGAAAATCAGATGTTTTTCCATATTCAACACTAACATTTAATGTTGTTACATCAATTTTCAGTCCTATTGACAAAAGTTGCTGCTGATTTCTTATTTTTCTTACTTGGGTAAGTTTGCTACGCAGCACCTGAAAGGCGTTTCCACTATGCATGCCAATGTCAACCAGCGAGGGCATCGCGATATTGGCCTCATTCATGTCCCGTGGTTTAACAATGGTCTCTGTTTTATAATACAAATAATAATATCATGTTTAATGCTTTTTATGGGGAAAGTTAGAAATAATAAATGTCTATGTTAGAGGGACAGCTCAGGTTGAGCAGTTTGAAGACAAAGCTGAGATGGTTTGGACATGTGCAGAGAAGGGACAGCAGATATAGTGGACAAAGGAGGCTGAATATGGAGTGGCCAGGCTGGAGGAAAAGAGAAAGACCACAGAGGAGCTTCGTGGATGTAGTGAAGGAAACGTGCAGAGGGTTGGTGTGACACAGGAGCATGCTAGGGATAGGGTGAGATGGACGCAGATGACCCGCTGTGGTGAACCCTAAAGGGAGCAGCCGAAAGAAGAAGAAGAATCCTAGAGGCTTGAACATGTTTAATTATGATGATAAGGAATTGTCATCTCACCCTTTGTGTTCCGCAGGAAGTAGAAGACACAAGATTTCAAAAATCTCTGTGGGTATTCGTTAACAGCTACATGAAGCTCAGTGTGATAGACCAGTTTAACCTCAGTTCTCTGAAATCAAAAAACCAGAAATATGTTAAACCTTCTCAACTATCTCGAGCCTCTCCTTTAACAATGCATGAATAAATTGTGTGAAATAATTATGTCAGTTTAAAGTTTACTCTCACATGGCTGGGTCTGTCATCATTTGTATTGAAGTCGGTGTTATCTGCTCCACTTGGGTCAGGATCTCCATTTTGCTTCTCTGAGAATATAAACATTGTAGTTAGATGCTTTCTTGCTGTCCAGATGTTGGAAGTAATAAACCTCCTCAGAGTATGCTGCAATATGGTAAACGGTACCAATTAAAACATCCTACATAATCATCATTCCGGTCCCCGAGAGCTCCACATTGACAGGCCTGAATGACTATCGGCCAGTAGCTCTTACCCCGATAGTCATGGAGTGCTTTGAGAGACTGGTTATGGGCCACATCAAGGACACCAGCGATGTAACTGTGGACCTACACTAATATGCATACTGGAAAAATCAGTCCATGGAAGACGCCATGTCCATATGCTCTTTGTGGACTTCACATCAGCCTTCAACACCATTGTTCTACAGAATCTGGTCCACAAACTGTTCACACTTGGACTGAGCTCTTCCCTCTGCAACTGGGTCCTTGACTTCCTGATGAACAGGCCGCAATCTGTGAGGATCCATGATGTCTGTGCTGAGCCCTCTTCTGTTCACCCTGCTCACATATGACTGTTCAGCAAAACACCCAGGCTGTCTTACTGTGAAGTTTGCAGATCACACAGTAGTGGTCAGATGCATCGCTAACAAAGACGAGTCCAGCTACAGGCTGGATGGTTGGTGAAGAGAGAACAACCTCTGCATCAATGTGACAAAAACAAAGGGGATGATTGTGGACTTCAGAAGGGTCAGACACACTCGCTTCACCTGGACATCAGAGAATCTGCAGTGGAAGTGGTCCCCAGCTACAGGTACTCGGGCATACACCTAAATAACGGCCTCACCTGGGGCAACAACACTTCCAGTCTGGTCAGGAAGGCACACCAGCACCTCTACTTCCTTAGGAAGCTGAGGCGTGCTGGACTCGGAAACTCAGTCCTCACTTCATTCTACAGATGTGTGGTGGAGAGCATCCAGTGCTCCTGTATCACTGTGTGGCATGGAAGCTGCTCTGCAGCAGAGAAGAAAACTCTGCAGAGAGTGGTGAAGGCTGCACAAAAGACTGTTGGAGTCAGTGTCACCACCACTAACATTTACACCTCCAGATATTGGAAAAAGGCCACCTGCATCATGAAGGACCCCACAGAACCAGCACACACACTTTTGATCTCCCCCCTCTCAAACAGGAGGCTGAGGAGCATCAAGAGCAGCACCACCAGACAGAGAAGTTCTATTTTATGTTTCAGAAAGTGTGGCTTTCTGTACAGCATTGCACTGAACAGGAGTGGCCCTCCAATCTCATTATACATTCTGTATAATGACAATAAAGCCATTCTATTCTATTCTCCTGCTCTACCTACACTGCTCAAAAAAATAAAGGGAACACTTAAACAACACAATATAACTCCAAGTAAATCAAACTTCTGTGAACTCAAACTGTCCACTTAGGAAGCTACACTGATTGACGATCAATTTCAAATGCTGTTGTGCAAATGGAATAGACAACAGGTGGAAATTATTGGCAATTAGCAAGACACACTCAATAAAGGAGTGGTTCTGCAGGTGGG
>JASGAU010355600.1:0-11590 GCA_030220045.1 Australoheros facetus | reverse complement strand
TTTCTTTTCATTCACCTTATTTACTTTGTTTATACTCCACTCTGCATTTAATCATTAATTGTTATTAATCTCTGGCTCTCTTCCACAGCGTGTCTTTTTTTTCTCTCCCCTCAGCCCAACGGGTCATGGCAGATGACTGCCCCTCCCTGAGCCTGGTTCTGCTGGAGGTTTCTTCCTGTTAAAAGGGAGTTTTTCCTTCCCATTGTCGCCAAGTGCTGCTCATAGGGGGTCGTTTTGACTGGTGGGTTTTCTCTCTATTACAGTAGGGTCTTTACCCACAATACAAAGCGCCTTGAGGTGACTGTTTGTTGTGATTTGGTACTATATAAATAAAATTGAATTGAATTGAATCAGTTTCAAATTACTATCAACATCCAGATAACTGTTTCACAAACAAATTATGCACCAATTAGAAAAGATAATGGGGTTTTCTGGGTATGTTGCAGTCACTGAGTTGACCATGAACTCCTCTGTATATCAAAGTATTCTAGAGTCAAATGTGAGGCCAAGTGTCCGACAACTAAAGATTTGCCTAAACTGGGTCATGCAGCAGGACAATAATTCCAAGCCCAGCAGCAAATCTACAACAGAATTACTGAAAAAAAAGAATCGAGCTGCTGCAGACTTCAACATGATTGAAATGTTGTGGCAGGACCATAAATGAATGCAAGAAAACCTCAATGAACTGAAGCAACACTGTAGTGGGCTAAAATTCCTCCACAAAGATGTGAGGGACTGATAAAGTCGAACAGAAAATAATTACTTCAAGTTATTGTTGCTGAAGGTGCTTATACAAACTGTTGAATAATGGAGTGTACCTAGTTTCTTTTTTACATACTGCTTCTGCATTTTGGCTCAGTTTTTGCTAAATAAATGATGGATGATGAAAATGTTAAGTGTTGCTGTTTGTCTGACGTTGTCGGCTAAGGAACAGATTATTTTTGTTCTTGTGTCCTCATAGATAAAACCTTAGAGCTGACAGAGGGTGTACTTTATATATATATGTTGTGCTCAAATATTTTTCTTGTTGTCTTAGTTTTCCCTTCTTACTTTCACACAAAATGTTCAAGTTACATTTAAATTTTGTCATTGCAACAGAGAAAAAAAAGACTATTTGAAAATCATTTACCAAACAATTGTGTCAATCTCATTCTGGAAATAAATGATTAACAATATACATGCACAACACACTGATTAATTTTCCAGTGATGGTGTTTTTAATCATTATATCCACAGTAAACAAATAGACAAAATAAATCAAATTCGCTTTAAAAAAAAATCTCAATTAAAAGTTATTTTTCAATCCTCTGCAGTAAATGAAATTAATGAATGAGCATGTGATACACTGTGGTGACTAAGCATTCACAGAACAGTGCCCGTAAGATGTGTGTGCGTCCGCGCGCACGTGTCTGTGTGATTTGTGCTGTTGGATTCTCAGTAAAAGGTCTCATGTGTTTACAGTGCGGTCATAAATCGATACCATCTCCCCAGGGTGTTGAGTTATAGTTTTACTATCTCGCACCATTGATCTATGTGTGTGTGATAGTGATTCTGAGAGAAACACACACACACAGCATTGCCGGATAGACACAGTGCAAATACACACCGACAGAATGTATGTGATGATACCCGTCAGATTAATTATTCCCATTTTCTTGTTCAGCTCAGCACTGGCATGTAAGAAATGTCTAAGATTCAGGTTGATGCAAGAAGAGCTGTTAAAATAGTCTCCAAATATATGGCATCCTTATTTGACATATGCCATAATTTGGCTCTGAACCTACAGTAGTAAGTGTAGCAGCTAAGGGAGAAGGGAGTGGAAGCCTAGTGCCAGAATCTGTCTCCCACAGAGGTGAGCGTGAGAGTTGAGGCTGCATTTAATTTCCTCTCGCAGATGTTTTGCGGTTCCAACTCAAAATTTCTCTCCAGCTGTCAAAGTCTCTGTTTATATTCAAGAATTGCATTTGAATTTTTTTCAGATTTTCTGTCAAAACAGAGGTGAGGCTGTGATACAGAATGCCTACCCTGCCATATTTGCTTATGCAGCTCAAAGTCAGGATCACTGGGGCCACAAAATCACTCCCCATTTACCTGTCTGAATGCTTATTATTGATAGCGTAGGCACACTATTTCCCACAGTCTCACAACGGATTCCTTCACCTTTGATTATAAATCCACACAAAAATGTATCTTTAAAGAGAATCTAGTTATTATTGCAACGTGGGGTCAAAAAATTTAAATTCACAGTTTGAAAACAATCCTGTCTGACGAACGACAGTATTTGTCATGTTTTAGTTTAGACAGAGTTCACTTTGATATCGTTCCAACTTCTCCCCAAAAATTGCAAAAGTCAGACAGTTTGTTTCTTTTTGCAATAATGAAGAAAATTATTGAAATTCCAGATGACTGTATTTTTTCCGAGCTGAATCTGACTAAATCTAAAACCTTCTAGTTTGGACTGCATTTTCATAGAGTGGAGACTGTGCCAGTGACACTGTGGCAGTGGTTATCTAGCACCAGTTTCTTGTTTTTTTTTTTTTATTTAACCCCATGGTGGTTGGCACAGTCACCTCACATGGGGTCCTGGGTTCAAACCGTCAGCTGGCTGGGGCCTTTCTGTGTGGAGTTTGCGTGTTCTCCTCGTACCTGCATGGGGGTTTCTCTAAGCACTCTAGCTTCCTCCCACAGTTTTCACAGTCCCACAATTTTCTTGAGCTGCAGGCATAAATAAAGGAATGTTTCATTTGATTTTGAATTTCAGAATTTGTCATGATTTTCTTGTCAAAGAAACCTTTAACTTGCATTAGGTGACGCCATGTGACATTTGATTCTTGAGAATATCAGAATGTGGACTGGTAGCCAAAGCAGAAGTGGCTCTCCATGAGCACCAGCAACACATTGGTGAGAAAAATATATTCAGTGTCACTTTAGGAAGAAATTTCTTGAATACCTGATGGAAATGAGCATACAAAAGGACATGTGAGCTCTGTTCTATGACAGATTTGTTAAAAAAAAAGAAAAAAAAAAAGAAAAGAAACAGTCAGCCAAGCCTTGAAAAAGAAATTACAAATGAAAAGGACCTTCATTCATGATGAAAATGAAGTATAGAAATATATTTAGTTGGAGTTACAAAGTAAACACCACATAGACATATTTCACAAAATCGTTTCATTGTGCAGTAATCAAATTAGTGTTATTGATGTACGGCTGAAATTGCTTTGTGTTTCTTTATAAACAAACCTTAATATATTCATCCAAGGTAACTCAGGTTAAAATTGTCATAATATTTCATGACAGCTGAAGCATAAACTTATCACTGAGCCACCATTTGAATGTAAATTCACCACATATCTCCGGCTTAGTCATCAAGATCCTCAAACTATCTTGCTGGGCTCATGATTTCATACAAACATTTAGTAATTGTACAGAAATTATAGCCACGGATTAGAACATGTTCCATAATGGAAAAAGCTCTATAAATGAACAGACTGTGCTGCACAATTAATGCAAGGATTTCCAAGAGCACTTACTAATCTTTTCATTTACAGTGACACCGCTGTGTCTCGAGCCATCTCCACTCACTCACAGAATATGCCTCTCTGCAGGACTCCAGTGCCACATGTCGCCATGTACCTTGCATAACACAGCGTGAGAGAGTTTGCGTGTGCCTTAAGCGGAGATGCCCGCTTTCGAAACAGAGGCAGCTGTTATCCACCCAAAGCAGACCTATGCATTATTCATGTTCATTTACACAACCTCCTATCTCCATATCATTGGTTCAACCCACTTTCACTACTGTGCACTGTATAGTGAATGAAACAGCACAGTGTACTGAAATACATCATTAAATTGTAGGTAAATATAGATAATACCCTGTAAATGCTTAAAGCCATCATTTTATGGTCAGCTGATAGACAGTACTTGGCACTGCTTGTATATTTCCATGTACTTATGATGTGAATATGGTAATACGGAACCATGACTGATTTTGATTTTTTTCTGTAGGCATGGTTCAGACCACATTATGTTCAGTGTCACACAAGCTTTTTTTCAGAAACACTTTTATGCCTCGAGGTAATGAGCTGATGGAGTGCTGGTTAGCCGCTGGCTAACTTGGCTTGGGCAAGTTTTTTTTTTTTTTTTTCCCATGAAGCATACAGAATGCATATGCATTGGAAACCAACTGTTAAAAATATATAAATTCTAGATCAAGTACTGTTAGTCCACGTGTGAGAAGAGGATGGAAAAAAGAGTCATGTGTCAAAGTAGGACAGAGGTGCACCAACTCTTTTATAGTGGGGGGGGGNACCCAGCATTGATCGTTTATCACTTCAAAAATCCACGTTCAGCTCAAATGAAAAGAGGCAAGTTAAATAAATCTGGAAAAGAAAAAAGAAAATGGCAGCTTGAATGTCTCTATGAAACAGCACGATCACTTCTTCTTTGAAGAAAACAAGTCCTCGCTGCTGTCGCACAGCATGTCACCAAAGTTATGGTGCCAAATTTAATGGATGTTTTGCTCCACTCGGATTTATATCCTTTCCCTAGTTTGTTTGATCATCTGGAGTCACACAAGGAGTCACCAGGCTAACAGTTAAGCATTTCTTCTGCTAAAGACAGTATTTCCCGCTATGTTTCCTGAAAGAGAACGACAGAAAGAGAGAAGGTGTTAAGAAAGCCACAGGAAACCCCACACTAAAAGAGGGCACTTGATGTGCTTGTGTGTGCGCATACCTACAAACACCGCCTGCACACCTGTGGTCGCCAAGGCAACATGTAGACCTCCCCTCGCCTCTTCCTCTTTAGTCTCACCATTTCAGCAGGGGAAATCAGAGATCCGAATGACTGCTGTCTTCTGCCACCTCTCTTCACTTTTCTCCCAGCCGCTGGCACAAATTCCACCCTCCATTCCCCTGTCTCCCTGGGGCAGATGAAACCTTAAATGGAGGTTTAATGAAATCTCGGGGATTGTCCCGTGGCTTGATCACTCAGGCTTCATCCGCATGGGGTGGTCCCCCATTTTCAGCAGCGTGCTGGAGAGAAGTGCAGTCTCTAATTGCAGGACCTCAGGACACGCAGGTGACTACAAAGAAGGGAAGGTGGGTGAGAGAGTGGATATAGAGATAAGGAAGAAAACACAAAAAAAGGAACAGGAGCACATGTTCTAAAGGTCACATGTGACACACAAGGGAACTCTCATACATGCGCACGCATACACACACACACACACTCACACACTGTATGTTCTCTTGCTCAAAAAGCAATCAGTGGCCCTGCCAGCAACCCGCCCCTTGTGGTGCTGATTGTTAAAATGAATTTTTAATAGGCACAAGTTAAATTAGCACACTGACAGTAGGCGGTGCTGCTGTGGATCATTGAAGCTCAGTAATTGGAATCTTCCAGAGCAGTTAAAAACATGCAACTATTGTTTATGTAGTTGCATGAGCTGTGTGTGTGTGTGTGGTTGCGTGTGTGCCCGTGTACATGTGCAAATTCAGTTCCTTGGATGAATAGATCAACAGGCCGAAAACCATGTGCCGCAGCAGCACCAGTGTACTGCCGAGGTAATTGTTTATCATCACATAAAGTACAATTAAAGGGAAACTATAATGAGTAGATAAACAAAGTTTATTTTTAAATTAAGACTTATTAAAATGCTATTGCTAATGAACTGCTGTTGGTTGCAATTGTGCCAAAGCTGACTGTTTTTAAAGAGTGTTCAAGTACAGACTGAATGTGGCCTAAGAAGAGAAACAGCTTTATCTTTTTTTTTTTTTTTTAATACTGTTATCATGAGATAACTGAGCTCTTTTCTTGTGATTATAGGATTATAGGTTTTTATAGCTTTATTTTTTTATGAAGGATCAAGAAAAAGAAAAGGCAAATTTATCAAGATGACAGAATAATTTATCTTGCAGGAGCAAAAATTGTTTTCTTAGGACACAAGTCCCCTCATACGGATGAAATTAAAAATCTCAACAGAACCACTGAAGTGCTCCTGCCTGTGAAGTTGCAGCCAGGCTGGTCTTGTCCTCATCTGAATGTTTTCTCTACTGAAAGGACACAATTTCTGCCTGTGTTAGGTCTTGATCAAAATACAATTTGATGTGTTGATCAATAATAGGTACTCTCTGATCTGACATTTTCAGCTTAAATCAGCTGCCGCGCTTGACAAGACGCCATCTGTGCATGAAGACATATGGTGTGCAAATTATACCAATATTTTTGGGTGATCTTACCTTACTACTCATTTTTCACAGTCGTAAAGGACAGCTACATTTATTCGCCACTTGATATAGTTTTTGTGTATAAATATATTTTTGGGTATTATGTACTGTATATCTATTCATCCTAACTAGAAAATTGATCATAAAAACAAGAAAACTGATTAAAGATGCTGCAGAAGATTATTTCAATAATTGAGAGACACTGTTTTCCTGATCCAAATGAAAATACATGCATCTTTGTTTCCTGTGTGCTACTGGTTAACTTTAGTTAGCGCATTTATTATTTATTTTCAGTTTGTTTTGTTTGTTTGTAAAGATGGGAAAATCAAACATATAAATGGAAATGTATGATCAAACAGATAATTCAATAATCACAATAGACGTTAGCGTAAGTTGACTATTTACAACATTTTATCAGAAGATAAAAGCATTAAAAATCACTTAAAGCATGGGCAATCCTCTACTTGTACAGTACTGTGCAAAAGTCTTTGTCATGGTCCTGGGCCGGTGGCCCAGTGTTTTTTGTTATCTTTTTTATTGGTCTTCAGTTGTTTTTTCTAGTTCCTTATGTTTTCCTGGTGTCAAGTCTGCGTCTTTGCCTCCCTCTTCTGTCTTCCTGTTTTACTTTGATAGTTGTCTGGTCCATGTTTATTGTCTTCAGTTTTGCTTCCCCCAGTTAAGGTAATCAGCGTCACCTGTGTTCCCACCTGTTTCCCATTTGCCCATTACCTGCTGTGTATATATTGTCGGTGTTTTTACTTTGTCCTTGTCGTGTCATTGGTTGTTGTCTGCTGTCCTGTGCCTAGTCATGTTAGTGAATGAAGTCTAGTCTGTTTTGCGTCTCTCCCCCGTCTAGTGTATTTCCGGGGAGCGCTCTGGGTTATGTCTTGTAAAATTGTGTGACTAAACGTGTGAGAGAATTACATCGTGCTGGAGTCTGCATATTGTGGTCCTCCTTTCTGCCTGCGCAGCGGCCAGCCTTGACAGTCTTGAGCAATCCTTCAGTTCTTTACATTTTGCTAGGAAAATGGGAAATGGGTTAATTAACTGAAACATGCAAATATACATGGAAATACAGCATATAATGCAAAAACCGAGTTTGTACAATTCTAACGGGGTTTGAAGTCAGTATTTTGTCTGACCACTTTTATTCCTCAACACTCATTGAACACACATATGCACAAATCAGCATTTTGTATAACTTTCAGTTCATTAATACAAGAGCTTTGTCCCATTCCCAAATGAAGGAATCACAGGTATTGTTTCAGCTCAAGAAACTTAGAATAAGATCCATATATTAAGATTTTGCATGTCATTATTTAGATCCATCCTTTACATGTTACCAAACTAAAAGTAAACATAATAAAGATCATGTGAGTGGTGTCTTACTGTGTTGCTTTAATCTGTATCCTTGAGATTAATTGAGAAATCCTATTGACTTTTCACTGTTATACAGTATGTTTTTGCTGGTCAGGCAGGTTAATGCCACAACCTTTAGCAGATGATGTGTTCATAGTCAGGCAGCAGAGTCTGTGCTTATTAAGATTCACTCCTGCAGTTTGGTTAATAAACAACTTTCAGTGCCACTTAGTGTTACTGATAGCTTTGCACTTCAACTTAAATACTTTATACATAGTTTACTTACTATCCCAGTAAGTAAGAGTTTTTCAAAAAAAAAAGAGGCTTGATTAGATGTGTTATCAGCTGCATATCCTGTAAAAATCCACTGCACTCTGTAATCTGAAATAGAACCATTTGAGCAAGCAGTCTTTCAAAAATATATTAGAATTGTATACACAAAACAAACTGAACATAATTAAGGTTTTCCATAATTACCCCAAATGAATCTGTTTTGGCAATCTAATTGCTATTTTCCCACATCTGCCTGTTGATCCGCAATGGAGGAGTACATTGTTTTGGTGTTAATGGACTAAATGCACACAATAATATAGCACTGTGCATAAAATAAAAGCATTTCTAATTTCACTAAGAAAGCCCTGGTGACACATTATGGGAAATATGGTAAAATAGCTTTTTGACAGGTCATTTGGATAAAGCTGGAGGTCAAACAAAGAGCACAAAATACCCTTAAAGTAAAAGAGTGTGACCATTAGGAAAGAAATAGTTAGCTTTTTATTTGAATAATTGATAGCATGAAGCAAATTATATAAGCAATAAACAGTGCTTCCCAGGCTTTATTTTTCTTATTCCTTTATAAAGTGTGGTTTTAAATAAAAGCCCTTACATATCCTTCAGGTAATTAAAGACACCCTGCTCTCTTGATGATTGAGACAACCTATGATAGGCTAACCTTGGTGCTCATCAAAGCACAGCATCTGTTCAAGCCCATAGCTATATCAATGTGTTTTCTCCTCTGTCCCCTTGGTGCAGGCTTTAATTAGCACAGCTGAGATGGGATGAGATGACTTACCTGCCACCCTCTGCAAACATTATTACTGTTTGGAGCTTTGCTGTTTTATCCTCAACCCATATACTTGACTTTAATACATATCTTAAAATTGTGCACACATCTGTTATTATGTTTGCACAGATTTAATATAGTAGCAGTGCTGTAAAGTTATTGTAATTGCACTTTGTGGAAGTGTGATTGAGTGGCGCAAGGCACCAATGTATGTATAAACTACTGAGAAAATTAGCACACTTCTCATGCACGATAGGATGCTACTGTGTTTGCCGCAACCGGTAGCAGGCCAGCGAAAACAAAAACAGCATGCAATGAAAGCTAATCAAAGATTTATTTGCCCGGGTAATTTACATCTGATTACTGCTGTGATGTCCTGAGTTAAGAGGATGATTTCTGAAGTTTTCACCTGTTATTTTTCCAGCAGCTCAGGATGCCAGCCTCTTGTTATGCAGCCCAAGTGAATGATGCCATCTGCTCATCATCATTTAAATGTTTTTGTCTGAGCCAATTATGTTCATTAAGAATGCTAGACAGATCTGAGGGCATGTGGTGTGCCAGGTACTACTTCCCTGTCCTGGACTAACCCTTGAAGTTATAGAAATACACACACACACAAATACCCACAAATCCATTCCTGTTGTGTCACAGTCCAGCTGGGCCATGACAAATAATGGGAGATACACCACTTGAACCAATATTTACCAATTTATTAACCAAATGAGAATTTTTAATTAATAAAGCAGAAACCATAATACACTAATCAGTGTTTTCAGTGTGTCAGTAGATGGATGGTTGATTGAATCTTCAGTATGCATAGTGCTGTAGGGTGTAAAACCAGACCAAAGCCAATCAAACAATTAACAGTGCAGGATGGATAGGGAGCAGACTGGGCAGGTGCTCCCAGTTGCACTAATTAACCCCACCCACCGGGAACCTGCAAGACAAAATAGAGGGACAAGCGGGAGACAACAGCAGGCCCTGGCTAAGGCAGAGCGGCATCGCTGCTGTAATGGCCCATTTATTGTAGAAGTGCTGCTGTTTTACAAGAAAAGAAAAATACAGATGCATCCACAGCTTCTGGAGAGGTACGCAAACATGTACAAGTGCCAAATCAGGGTTTTTTATATTTATATATATATATATATATATATAACCTAAATAAACCTAACTTGTCAGTGATTCACTGACAAAAATAACGGTCTTCAGTAGAGATGACACATATTAGGATACGAGCTGTTTCTCTCTTCCTTTAAGTCACTATTTCTTTCTATTATCTATTTAACGTTCAGCACCATTACTGGTAAGGAGCTCTAGACAACACGTCTGCCAGCACTTTGTCTGAACTCTTGATATATCAAATATCTACCAGTACGACTGCAATAACAGTGACCATCTTACAGTACCAACCAATCGATCACCTCCTATGCCATCGGCTTCTTGAAGGACAGCCCCTGCACCCACAGGACTAGCCTCTACCTGAAGTGAGAAAGACTGATCAAAGTTTGGGGCTGCCAATACTGAAGCACTGCAAAGTAACGTCTTTACATTTTCAAAAGCTTGATGACCAGCAGGAGACCAAACAAATGTCACCTTTCCTTTTGAGAGTCAGTCAGTGGTGCTACTGTAACAGAGAGGGTTTTAGGACCCAGGGGATAGCAGGGAGAGTATAAAAGGGGAAGTAGTAGTGGTTGCTGACCTTTTTTCTCTGTGCTGACCCGGAAGTGCTGACAGATGAGTAGCTGCAGTATGGCAGTTGGAAACTTAAATTGCTCTGGTTGATAGCATGAGTATTGCTCATACCTTTTTTACTGTTAGGAGTGTGAAAAATAAGAGGATGGAGGCTTTGGGTGTCACTCGTATACCATGGGAATATGCTGTCCACCATAACAATTAAGGTATAAATAGAATTCTAGCTTTTGAACTGAGTAAAATGGACAGGGGTGATATTTATTTTGTGGTTTCCCTGCAGCTATTGTAGTGCAAAAACATCGTCTGGGGTGGCAAACTTATGTCGTGTAAGGTATGACATTTCTGTGTAATGTTTCAAAGAACTAAATGGCATTAAGCACATACACTGACATGTAATGAAAGTGTATGTTTTGCAGAACACTGGACCCAGGCACATTGTCACTATCCCCTTTTTCTTTTTTTCGTTTTGCTTGTTATTTTTGATTTTATTTGTTTTGTTCCCTCCTCCCATTTTTACTGCTGCTCCTCTCTAGTTGGATTTTAGCTGGTTTTAGCCTGATATTTTATCTATTTGTTATGTACACTGCTCAAAAAATAAAGAGAACACAATATAACTGAAATCAAACTGTCCACTTAGGAAGCAACACTGATTGACAATTTCACATGCTGTTGTGCAAATGGAATAGGCAACAGGTGGAAATTATTGGTGATTAGCAAGACACACTCAATAAAGGAGTGGGTCTGCAGCTGGGGACCACAGACCACTTCTCAGTACCTATGCTTTGTGGCTGATGTTTTGGTCACTTTTGAATGTTGGTGGTGCTTTCACACTCGTGGTAGCATGAGACGGACTCTACAACCCACACAAGTGGCTCAGGTAGTGCAGCTCATCCAGGATGGCAAATCAATGTGAGCTGTGGCACGAAGGTTTGCTGTGTCTGTCAGTGTAGTGTCCAGAGGCTGGAGGCGCTACCAGGAGACAGGCCAGAACACCAGGAGACGTGGAGGAGGCCGTAGGAGGGCAACAACCCAGTAGCAGGACCGCTACCTCCACATTTGTGCAAGGAGGAACAGGAGGAGCACTGCCAGAGCCCTGCAAAATGACCTCCAGCAGGCCACAAATGTGCATGTGCATGTGTCTGCGCAAATGGTTAGAAACCGACTCCATGAGGATGGTATGAGGGCCCGACGTCCACAGATGGGGGTTGTGCTCACAGCCCAACACTGTGCAGGACACTTGGCATTTGCC
>JASGAU010355595.1:0-20143 GCA_030220045.1 Australoheros facetus | reverse complement strand
AATTGCATTTTTTTTCTTGCCTAAAGAGAAATAAAAACATTCAGAAAAAAAAAATCTTGGCTGAGGTTCTCATAATTCATGCATGAAAGGGCTACGGCAGTTCTGAAGCTAAGATGGGTCCCAACACAGTACAAGCAACATGTACCTAATGAAGTGCACAGTGAGCATATATACACAGTCTATGTCTGCAACACTTCTTTCCTGCTTTCAAACTTGAACAAATAAAGAACAGAAAGATGATACCCTACATTCAATATTTAGTACATATTGACCTTTGAGGCTCATTATAGCTATTGTATTATCTACACTGTCTATCTACACTGCCTTTAACAGGTTGAATTTTCCAGGAAATTAGATTGTGTCATAATGCAAAAAAGGCACAAAACTGGACTGCTTTACACTTTGCTATTAATTAAAGTATTGAGTCCAATTTACCTGCTTTTATTCCCCTGTAATATTTCCTAAGAAAGCAAAAGAGGGGAGGGGCATGAGCAGTGGCGATAGGGGCCAAAGTAGCACCTTATTAACAAAGGGCAGCAATGTACAGAGAAATGAATATCTTAATTTTGAGACTTGTTGCAAACTGAATACAGCCAGGTATTGATATATGTTTTGTTTGACTTTCAGAAATGAAATTTTGGGTTGTTGTGCTGATAACCAGGTGTAGTTATTCCTCTCTCCATGGGATTGCTGGAACAAATCAACTGTGATGTAAAGCGCCTTTTTCAGCCATATAAGTGAGAAAAAGAAAGAGAGGAAAAGGGAGGAGAAATCCATCTCATGCAATCAAGACCAGATTAGTAGTGACATTATACACAAACCCTATACACATTTGTCACTCTCATAAGTCCCAGCGCAGCAGCCTCGAAAAGGTTGATGTTTTTCTTACTGAGAAAAATAATATTTTCCTCAAAGACGGATTTCATTCGTTACAGCTGTGACGTGTCAACTTCTATAACTAAGGTAAATCAGGAACATTTTTTGAAATGATCTGCTACTCTGCTCCTCCCTCAGGTTTGTTGCTGGTTTTCCTCTGAAAGGATTATCATTTTGTCTTCTTTGAATTGCCAAGTACACAAGGAAGACAAGAAAAGTGAGACATAGTTACAGCGAGTTGCAAAAGAGAGAGGCACAGTAAGAGAGGAGAAACACAATTGTTTATTAGTTTCCAAACGTCACATAAATCAGCTCTACTCTTTGTTCTCTGTTTGTCCATCTTCATCATTCTATTTTTCTCCACATGATGAGCATTTTCTTTTTACTGAAGGTTTGAATTTTGTTGAATGTGAATCTGTTAGTAAATCTGTACTACTATCATCATAATGTATTTGATTTGTGATTAAAAAGCTGGAGACCTGCACTTTTGTGAAAAAGGAGTACTTTCTAAAACAAAATTACATTTTAATACAAGGAATACTTAAAGCACTCTGAAAAATTGAAATTTGAGACATTAAGAAAAGTCCATCTGCTTGAATTAACTGCAGGCTTGTGAAGAGCAAATAAATTAATCCAGCTACATGTCACCAAAACAACTAAAAACAAATTTTTTAAACATGCAGAACTGCTTAAATTGAGGTTATACTCCAGTGCTGACAACGTCACAAAGTTTTACTTTGATCCTTACTCTGAGCCGCACTCATTTGCCTTCTGCTGGCAAATAAAGCTGAAATATTAGACAGCTATTCTTTTAACTGAGCACTTTTAAACAACAGTAATGGCTACTCCTGTGAATGAGCAGTCGCTGGACCTACACAGCAAATAAACTACCCAATGAGCATCAGCGGAACATGCTTCTGGACCAATGAGCATCCACAAAGCAGACTATCGGGCCAATGAGCATTCGTGGCATTAATGATACAGGAGGTCATGCAAGAGACGGAGTGCATTATCATACACATTTATGCTCTTATATATCTCCTGCTAGCTTGTTATTATAAACACGGCCTGTCACTTCCAATGATACATGCTAACATGACAGATCACAGTGTGTGCGTGTGTGTTTGTGAACACGTCACACAGTCAAGTCACATAGCATCTATCTCTGTAACACAATCAGAGATTGAAGCAACGAATCGCTTTTTCATAGAGTACTTGCGTACTGCTTCTAGTGATCACACACACATGTGTGCACACACATACACACAGTGGTAATTTGTTTGTTTCCCATGTTTGGAGGCATTCGGTTCTGCTCTGCTGTCCCTAATGCCTCCAAAACACATCATTATCTGACTTATATAGACCTGGGAGTCTGTCTGAGTGTTAATGTGTGTGAGTGTGTTTGGTGTATGAATGTGTGTGCGATGAGAAAAAAAACAAAAAACATTGATTATCGAGTTCAACAGGCGAAACACTGTTTACCCCAAGAGACACAAAGCAAGCGAAAGAGAGAGAGAGAGAGAGAGAGAGAAGTGAAAGAGAAAAGAGCTTGGGGGAAGTAGAAGAAGATGATTTAGGAACAGGGAGGTGAAAAATGCAAGTCCTGGAGAGATGGAGAGAGAGTTAGAGGAGCAGACCAATGAAAAGAAGCAGGAATGGAGGGATGGTTAGAGGGAGGGATAGAGGTTCAGACAAAGAAGTGAGATGACAAGCCAGGCCTGCAGGGTGCAAAGTAATGAAATTCAGTGGTATATTCCTCTAAGCCATGACACACAGACAAACATCACAGTCAGCCTGTTGTTGTAGTAGAGCAACAACTCGACTTCTGAAACATGGACTGCAGCTATTTGCCAGCTGGAGTGATAAAGTCTAATCGTGGACACAGAAAGCCACGGCGCAATTTCAAACAGTCGGCATTAGCAGAAGCTGATCCAGAGAAGCAGGGCTAGGAGGGAGGTGAACATCCCAGCGGGACACATTTTCACCAGACCTCCACCCAGGGGATATATTTTTAGATCGCAAACTGGATCTGTTTATATAGCTGAAGTGAGGCCCATCCTAATAATGCATCATGTTAGAGCTTATATATTTGCCCATCAGTGCTATCACTACACTGTAATGTAGTTAGAAATGCCCATGTTGTGAAGCAGATAGTCAGCTGAAGTAACCCGAAACATTAGATTATAGTTTGTTTTTTTGCTGCTTAAGTGTAATCAGATTAAAACAATTCAGAACAAAGCACACGTGAGCTACTACCGTGACCTTGAGCCTTCAGAATGATTCAAAAAATGGCTATGCATCTATTTGAATTTATGGTGGTAATGTAGTTATCTCAAGTAAAATAGGCAAGAAAAAAAAAGATCAATGTTGTATATATGTTGTGTATATACACTGATATAATAGGGCTCATTTAAACTATGCATAAGAGTGTGTGCTTGCAGCTGACCTTGTTTCCTAGGTACAGTCCAGGTGCATTCCAATAGTATGCAGAGCCAAGATCATTCTCAACGTCTGAGTGTCGGACACTGAGATATGGAGGCGTCTCTCTGTGAACAGACCACACCCGTCGTCCTGTGTTGCCAACCAGGTGCCAGCCTGTCAGTGTGGTCTCCTATAAACACAACATCCAGAAAGAAAGAAGGGGAAAAAAAGTTATTTTACTTTGATTTCCATCTATTGCAAAGAAACACTTTTTTTTTTTTTTTTACGCTGATCATGCCGGCATGCCCAAACCACAGTCTCCCCATGTCACATTTCAAAGCAAACACAGAATATTTCTAATATTTCTGTTCAAAAATTCAATACCCAAATTGTGAGGCACGAGCTCTGTGAAGAGATAACAAGAAGTCAGCTTTCAACTTCAAGTTTTTGTTGGGGTTTTCTGTTTTCAGCAGGTTTGCTGTTGCTCACTTAAACTGCATAAGTTATGTAGAGATGTAAAATGTTTATATATAGTCATCAAGAAAATAATTTATATGAATGTGTGAAGGGATTTCAGGGGGATTTTTATGAGTTTATTCATAGAGTCTGAAACAGAAAAGTAACATTTTATTTCTGTCTACCCACTGGAGCTGCTTATTGTCAGCACATCAGTAACATCTGACAGCAAACATATTAAAACAAATCTCCAGTCATGTTCAGCGTAGACAAGTTTTACTTATAATGCCCAGCTGGTGGTTCTGATTTGCTACTCCAACACAACTGTCAACACACTGACTCTTCTAATAGATTTGTCCATCTACCACCTGAGTTCCTTCTGTTCTATTACCAAACTTGCTATGTATTTTTTGTGCACTTAGTGAGCCCAGCTAGTCTATTGCCAAATGTGTATTTTTTTTTTTTTTAAAGCAAACCTTTACTGACTTTACTGTGTAAAACAGCCTCTGTCTTCTTCCTCTTTCGGCTGCTTCCGTTAGGGGTCCCCACATCATCTGCCTCCATCTCATTCTATCCCTAGCATCCTCTTCCTCTTCTTCAACCCCTCTGTAGGTCCTCCTTCACTACATGCATGAATCTTCTCTGTGGTCTTCCTCTTTTCCTCCTGCCTGGCAGCTCCATATTTGACATCCTTTGTCCAATATATCCACCATCCCTCCTCTGTAAATGTCCAAACCATCTCAGGCTTGCTTCTATAACTTTGTCTCCAAACTGATGTACACTTTTTCTAATCTGGTCACTCCCAATGAAAATCTTGGCATCTTAAATTCTGCCTCCTTCAGCTCCACCTCATGTCTTTTTTTTTTTGTTAGTGTCACAGTCTCCAAATCATACATCATACCAGGTCTCACTACCATCTTCTAAACCTTACCTTTCATTCTTGCTGCTACCCTTCTGTCACAAATCAGCCCTGGCACTCGTCTCCACCCACTCCCCCCTGTCTGCACTCTCTTCTTCACCTTTCTTGTGTACTGTCCGTTGCTTTGGATTGTTGACCCTAAGTATTTCAACTCGTCAGTCTTCACTGCATCTAGGCCTTGCATCTTCACCACTGCACCTGCCTCCCACTCATTCACACACATGTATTCTGTCTCGCTTGTATTGACCTTCATTCCTCTTCTCTTCACTGTGTACCTCTACTTCTCCAAGGTCTCTTCCACCTGCTCCCCGCTCTCACTACAGATCACAATGTCGTCTGCGAACATCATAGTCCGTGGTGACTCCTGCCCGACCTCATCTATCAACCTGCCCATGCCCATGCCCATGCCCCTGCCTCCAAAACCCTAAACCTCTTTATCAAAAATCTTCCTTCTAGAAAAGTAAGGCTAGTTTATACTCTTGAACTGAACAGAAGGAACTTTAATCATTTGGATTATAACAGGTAATTCAAACCTAAAAGCAATGAACTGGTGTTTTCTGCAAAATTTGAGATAAAGTAACCTAACTACTTCAGTTTAAATTAAAATAGTATAGAAAATCTCTATAATGTGATTATTTATCTAATAAATAATCACATTATAGAGATTAGTTGGTTGAGGCTGTTTTAAATGGTAAATGGACTGGTTCTTATACGGTGCTTTTCTACATGAGCACTCAAAGTGCTGTATACAGCATGTGTCATTCACCCATTCATACAAGCACTTTCTACTATGTACTTCTATGTAAGTGCTTTCTATCTAACATTCATCATACACACAGTGGCACTCCAGTGGATGCATTAGGAGCAACTTGCCCAAGTATCTTGCCCAAGGACACTTTGGCATGCAGACTGGAGTACCCAGGGACTGAACCACCAACCTTCTGATTAGTAGATGATCTGCTCTACTTCTTAAGCCACATCCACTCCCAACTTTTACATTTAACAAAAATGTAAAAGTTAAGCTATTGTTAGCAGTGCATCACACGTCACCTGGAAGTCTTGCAAATGACACTTTGAAAGAGATTTTTTTTTCTTAACTCCTGAAGGATTTTGTTTGTGTTCGTGTGTGTGCACATGTGCACGCGTGTGTATCAGAGATTGCCAGACACACATCTGTCATTGCAATTAACCTAACCTTGGCTTCCCCTTTTGAAAACACACACACACACACACACACACACACACACACACACACACACACACACACACACACACACACGCACGCACACACACACACACACACACACTCACTATCGGTGTCTAAATCAGAGCTGTCATCCTGTCAGTGTCTCCTCTCTCCTCCTCCTCTCCCACCCCGCCTGTCAGTCAAAAACTGTTTTCCTCTTGCTTCACCTCTCTCCTCCCTCTTGCCTCTTGTCTTGTCTCTCCCTTCTCCTTTCTAGTCTTATACGATCCCTTTTCCTCCTCTGAAGTCTTTCCTCCACATTTTTCCTCTTGTCCGTGTCTCTCACCTCTCTGTTCCATCCTGACTGTGTATATGGTTTTGTTTTTCCACTTAACATCCTACTGATTCATTTCCAGATGCTTTTAATGTTTGTCACATTAAAATTGATTTATAACTTGTGTCAGATGTGTTCTTTCCCTGAAAGACATTTATTAAACCGGTGCAGCAGTGTGGAAGAGTAGTTTTCCTATTATCAAAAAACTTGTTTTGGCTGTTTGCCCTTTATGTTAAGGGATCCTGTATTTAAAAACCTCATAAAAGCTACTTTCAGCTATTCCCTTACTCACAAGGGGTCACCACAGCAGGTAGCTCTGTGTATTTGATTTGGCAAATTTTTATACTGGATGCCCTGATGCAACCCCCAAGGGATTTGTGTCTCCTCCTGGGATCTTTCACTTGTTAGGCAAATGTGTAAACCACTACATTATGGAGCCACTCTGTATTCTCCATTTAAAACACATGCTTTCCTGAATCTCACTTTAAAACATACTGAAGGCCTGGTCACACCAGAAACTGCAGCTTGTCCACACTTGATGATATAAGAGGGTAAACTGTGGTTAGCAAACTAACACAGGGTGCAACTCAATCAGAAAAGCTCAGTGTCAGTACACAAGCATGTTAAAACTAAAACTGAACTAAAACTAGATGTGAAACAACCTTTTTAGATAACTGAAATATAAACTAGACTTTTGAAAAAATAAAACTAACTGAAATTATTTTGTGAACCTGAAGAAATAACTAAACTAAACTAAAAAAAATATACAGGGAAAATCCTTAATTTTCGTATTTGTAAGTTTGGTAAATTTTAAAAAAAATAATATAAACTAAAACATTTTTAACAATACAAACTAAACTGAAATGAGCAAACCCATTCTGGAACCAAACTGAAAGGAAACTGGATTAAAAACAAAAAATATATATAAATAAAATAATTAGAAAATACAAAGCTATAATGAACCTTAGGCATAAGTTCAATGAGGAAGATCTGATATCACTCATCTGCCTACTTTCCCAGGTGTTTGTCTTTTCTATTTTACATCACTTCTGCTTTCCCATGCTGCCAAACTCAGTGTTGACTTCATTACTTCTAGTCCAATCAGCTTTCTGCCCGCCTTCTTTGAGCCAATCAGCCTCCGCTTAGCATGCTTTAAATATCACTGCTCATCTGCTCATCTGTTCATTCTCCCTTTGCTTGTACAATCCACCTCCTCCCATTCAACACCACCCGAGGGCTCCATCCAAGCCTCCATTTTGGTCTCCACCACCACCACCACCACCAGGGGGTCCTGCCCTAATTCCTATCTCTGCTGGGATTCCCTTCTAGCTAATTGTATTTCATATCAATAAATCATGTTCAATTTCTAATAATGATACCTCCTTATTGAAATACCTCTGGTCTCTGAGACCTATTGTCCATGTAGTATTTCCCTTGTGTCTAAAAATCAGATTCTTGCATCTTTTGCAGAGCAGTTTGTTCTCCAGCAAAGCAGGCTGATATAAAAAAGGGATAGTACAGCCTAATGTCAATAAAACCCCATGGGCTGTCTGGTATTCTATTTCACCAAAGATCAAAACAGTCAAGGTAAAATTCTAAATGTCAAAAGTCACCAAAGGTGGACTAGACACAAAAGATTAACATAAACTTCACCCCAGAAGCAGATCTGCTAATTGTAAATTTATTCCAGTCTGACACTTCTTATTTTTGAATGCTGTCATGACAGAAGAAGGAAAAGCACACTATAAAATTTAGCAGATGAACTTGTGTTACATACTTGACCCTCGGTTTGTGTTCATTCTTCTGTGGTGCACAGGTACAATTTAAATTTACAGCAGTAAATTAAATTTGAATAAAAGGAGGAAAAAGCAGTTTTTCCAGCTCTAAACCACCCTCGCAGAAAAGCCCTTAAATTGAAGTGACGTTTACATCACCCCCATCACCAGAGAATACTGAGTTCCTACATTCTGATAGGTCCAAGTGGAGGCAGAGCACTGACTGGAAACGCCCATGCAGGAGCACTTTTCGCAGCCACGTCGGTTATCCCCTTGAAGATTGTAGAAACCAAGCTTACAGCGGTCACAATTCTCTCCTTCCACATTTTCCTGCATGTGAAAGACAAAAGAGAGAGACAGAGTTTCTCGGCTGCCCTCAAGTTGATGTTATTAGCACAAGGCCTGTTACTGCAGTGTTAATGTGGTGAAAATAATGATGACAAGGCTAGAAAGGTTAGCGCAGAGTACTTGCCATTATTTCTGGGCATACAAATGGAAATGTGTGTGTTTGTGCGAACCTTGCACACGCAGGGTGTTATACATGGGTCAGCATTGGTGCTTCCTTCTACGCTGCAGTTACAGCGCTCACAGGATGGGTAGCCCATATAACCAATGGCACACCTACAGTTTTGTAACAATAACAAACATTAAGTCGAAACCACAACCAAAAGTTCATCGGATCAACTCGTCCAACAACCGCTGCGTTTATCCTGGTCAAACCGTTTCTGAGTGGTACACTGATCCCCTACTCTGATGCAAACCATTAACCGTGGTAATGTGCATGCATGCTTAAGAAATACAAAAGCAAACAACCTCTACTAATTAACAGAGAAAGTGAGCTGAAGCAAGTCTATTAAATAGCATTTAAAAAGTGATTTTAAAGACAATACTTATGTTGCTGGCCTGTTTGAAGAGCTATTTTGAAGACAAGGCTTTTAGATTAGACTAGATTGGAATCCTGGGTTACTGGTGGGATCAAAGATAATACAAAAACAGAAATTACATCAGTAAACATAATGACTCACAAAATAACTAATCAAGTGAGTAACATGAAGCACCCTGCTGACAGATTTGCAGGTTGTGATTATAGCAGGAGTTTTGCAATGATGAGAGTTTTCATGATGACTTCAGGCTGCAGTTGGCTCCATTAATGTACGTGAAATGTGTTTTTAAAAAGTAAAAGGAAGTAACGTTGTAGCTACAGTTAGAATCCCCCCAACTCAAAGAAACAAATGAAACAGTGTGTCTTGTATTTGCACCACTGACATGTATGAAGTAACTTCTGTACAACCCAAGTGTGATAATCAATATCATCAAAGATCTTAATGGAAACATGGTGGCAATTTCTAAATGCTAATTGGAACAGACAACAGCTGAAAGGTCCTACTCACCTGTCACTATGTGTCTATATCTTTCTGTATCAGTGTGCATGTGTGTGTATGTGTGTCTCTCACCTGTCACATCGTAGACCCCCAAAACCCTCCTTACACCAGCATGACCCTGCTGGCTGCCCTGTCAATCAAACACACACAGAAATACACAGACACATAAAAAAAAAGTATAAGTGTAACAGAAAGTGTATCTCTTTGAAGTAGCTGCACCTAAAATAGCTCTCCTTTCTAGATATAAAAACAGCAAAAACACAGGACAGAAGAGTAAAATTATCTCTAATATAAATAGTTCTGTTCTGTCAAAGACATTTTCAAGTAACAGAAGCTCCTGTGCATGCTGCTGAACTCAACTAACCCCGATCCCATAGGAAATCACTGTGGACCGAATTGATGAAATCTTAGAGTTACTGAAGTACCACTTTAAAATGAATTAAAATGTAGAATGTGTGCAGGCTTGAAAAAGTCTGTATGCACGTCCACAGAGGGGCTGAAATTATTCGGGTTTCAGGGCTTAAATGATACTCGGAAAGAACAAAGTCATGAGAACAGACAGAAAGAACAAAATAAACTGTGTGCATACTGGGCATAGCTTGGCTTGAATCTGCGACGCATGATTGGCTGACAGAGCCGTGTGGGTCGCATGAGCAGGGGATACAGGGGCTCTCCTCCTCAGCACTCACCTGCACAGGTGGAGAAAGCAGACATGTTTAAACAGCAGCAATCTAGGTAATGTAAGGATGCATGCATAAGCAGGTTACATACGTCAGCAGGTCTGTAGAATCCAGACACACAGGTCTGGCAGTTGACACCAGCTGTGCTGTCACGGCAGCCTACGCATACTCCACCCCCTCTGTATTGACCGTGAACATTCAGGCTGAGTGACAGATCTGCTACTGTCTGATTAAAGTAGCATTCTTCGGCCTTACCATGGCAGTTACACTCTGAAAACACACAGAAAAAGTTGGTGGACTGTAGTACTGCAGTTGATAGGATTTGTTGAGTCCTGCCTCTTCTATCAAAATTCTGTTTACAGTAGCATTATATGCAGTCGGGAAGGGGGAGTGGGGGTGGGGTTGGGGGCACTTTCTCTAATCCTTTTACTTCATCTGCTCAGAAAGTGAGAAAAAAACAACCTATCCTGCTTTTTAGACAGTGCCGTAAGGTTCGCACACTGACTGTGAGCTGTGTGTTATCTCTAGGGCTCCAGAGAATTATCTCCAGAGGAAAAAAATAGCCTTTCTATTCACTCATGCCCTTTCCATTTTCAGTTTAGTTTTCTGTATTTACTAAAGTGGTATAAAATTCATGAGCTAGATAAAACCATTGTCCTTTGGAATTTTGAGAAGAGACTTGGATTTAAAGTTCGTAGAAGTCTCCTACTCTAACAACTATAACTCCAGGCCACAATGATCTTCTTGTATTTAGATCCTGATTTTATAGCTGAGTTCAACTGTTTCTTGATTTGGGCGAGAGCATGTTTTGGGGTGGGGCTGCTGTGCAAAACACAACCTGTTCTCCCCGATTTAGCAAGTTATGTGCAGTATTAGCCATTTGTTTGCCCACGTCTCTGGGAATGATAAACAAACAGAGCAGAACAATTTACATGAAGAGGTATCACATGTTGAAACACTGGACAGTGTTTTACATGCTCTATGACATGATTGTGAAAGATTTTTGTGCCTCAGAAAGTTATGATTGGATCAGTCATATAAGTTTGCATGGCTGGACCTTCCACACACTGTTAATCAACAGGTATAGTGTTCACAGCTCTGTTTATGGGATTAAGAGCGGGAGATATCTTGTCCCGCTGGTCACTGCTGACCTGTAAAGCTGTGTGATGCTACTGGGCATCCCTCTGTGCTGTACTAGGCTGCCTTCCAGAAAGCAAAGTTCTCTCTAAATGCCTCATCTCAGACAGAAGTTTTTCCATCACTACCATTACAACACCTTGTTCAGTACTGGGGTTAAATCTGTCATGCTTGGTTCTTTTACTATTGTGCTAGCCAGGACCCTTTACTCACCCTTTACTTTACTTATGTCAATGTCAAGGCAACATAAGCAGTTACTGGGCCACTAAGACTACAGAGCTTTCAGAGGGTGTAGCCTGTGTGGAATAAAATGAAGATTACATGTTGTAACCTTAGTTTTATGATGACAGGTGGAAGCCTCTAACCTCATCCCCCCACTGCTACATAGCTGATGAAGGTTAATGGATGCCAGGGTGATTTCAGATGGCTTTATACAGTCTTATATCAAACACTGATTCTGACCGGCTGGCCAGAATGTAAATGTCAGGGCAGTGGTTCACAGTTTAATTGTGTGGAGACTACTGACCTCAGTAAGTGATTCCAAAGTACCCTAGGGGGTAGCCTACTTTTTTGCAGTAGACAAAATGTATGTGGATAGATTAACTCAACTAATCAGGACTAAACTCAACTAATGGGTTTGAACAGGAAAGTAATATTAATATTTAAAATAAATACGTATTAATATTTAAAAGAAAAACGTGATGTCAAAAAATGAATAGTAAAATAGATAGATATTTTATAATATAATTAAGAGATAGGGGCAGCATGGTAGCATGGTGGATAGAACAGTTGCCTCACAGCAATTAGGTCCTGGGTCCAAATCCACCATCTGGGGCCTTTCTGTGTGGAGTCTGTGTGGGTTCTCTCTGGGTACTCCGGCTTCCTCCCATTGTCCAAAGACACTTACTGTAGTGGGGTTAGGTTAACTGGTCATTCTAAATTGGCCATAGGTGTAAGTGTAAGTGAATGGTTGTCTGTTTCTCTGTGTTAGCCCTGTGACAGACTGGCAACCTGTCCAGGGTGTACCCCGCCTCTCGCCCGATGGCAACTGGCATACGCTCCAGCTCCCTTGCGACCCTGAATTGGATAAGCGGAAGAAAATGGATGGACGGAAAATAGATAGATAAAACTAAAAAGTCAAAATTGTTAGCCAATACGCATAAAAAAATTTAAAAAATCCAACTGCTAAATATAAGGGATAAATGGTTGAAACAGTTTTCCAAATGTGTGGTTAACAGTTGTTAGCTAAAAGTATTAATATAGAAATTGCAAACTAAACTTAATGGGTATGCAGCTAAAACCCTGTCTCGTAGAAAAAGTTTTCTTTTCCATCCATTTTCTTCCGCCTATCTTTTTCAGGGTCACGAGGGGGCTGGAGCCTATCCCAGCTGTCATAGGGTGAGAGACAGGGTACACCCTGGACATGTCACCAGCCTGACACTCGCAGGGCTAGCACAGAGAGACGGATAACCATTGACTTATACTCACACTTATGGGCAATTTAGAATCACGTCAAATCATGTCTTTGGACTGTGGGAGGAAAACGGAGTACCTGGAGAAAACCCACGCAAACATGGGGAGAACATGCAAACTCCACACTGAAAGATCCCAGCCAAGGTGGATTTGAACCCAGGCCTTCTTGCTGTGCTAAACTCGGCACCACCATGCTGTGCTTTTCTTTTTTTTTAACTAAAAGGTGTAGCCTTAATTGTTTTAATTTAAACATCTTCTCTTTCATTAAAAATTATGTTTCATTGCTGAATATTATCATTTACAATATAATGTCTTGGCACTATCCCTCTACCATTGCATCTTGGTCTGACAGATTAGCTTGTGCCTGATCAACTTTGATGTCCATTTTTTTTTTTTTTTTTTACTTGAGCCACAATGAGTGTCTCAGGGGAAAAGATATTCTGAACCTCTATTATTCCAGTTGGAGCTGTGCTTTTTTTGGTTTGTTTGGTGTTTTTATTTAAAACCGTCATGACTCCAGTGGAAACACTTTGGAACGTTGTGCCTTTTCTGGCTTCCTCTTTTGAGTCATTTGTTTCAGTTTCTACAGACTTGGCCTTTCTCCTGCTTTTTTCCATCAGTGGTGGAAGCTTCTCTCTTTGTAACATCATCACCACCTTCTCCACTTAATCAGAAAGTAAATGTGTGTTTGGAATGGGGGTGGGGTAGTATGAATATTGTATGCAGATTACACAAGCCTGTTGGTTCAGAATGATTTACAAATGCACGTATGGTGGAAAGAACACAAGATCTTTAAAGAAGTTTCCACACACATATTAGTAAATGAGGGCCATTGTCTGTAGGAACATGTGCTTCATTACAATAAACATGACTACCCAATGTGCCATAAGAACTCTCAAAGAGGTTGTCCAACTTGAAAATTCGCAAAGTCACTGTTCATTTCTCTTAAGTAGGAAATGTGTTGTGGATGAACTGCTGTAAGCTTCTGGGTAGCTATACGTAATTTAATAATATAATTTGTTCTGTGTTTTTCTTACTCTCGCAGACATGTCGAGTGAGGAAGGTTCCTGCCATCCAAGGCTGCTGATGGTAACCTGGGCAACAGCGATCACAGCTCTCCCCACAAGTGTTGTGTTCACATTCACAGCTAAATTTCTACATATGCACAGACATGAAATTCACACAAAAACAGATGAAAAACATACATTAACAGTGCACTTTAAATTTCACAGATGTGTCAGTCACACAGATGTGAGTCCTGTTTACATGCATTGTGTTAACTGGAAGCTGGTGTCAAAATTTTAAACATGGAAACAATCTGAATCATAAACAAATATGATTTCCACTGTAGCCACTTCTTCTCCTCAGGTAATTGAAAACCCTTTATGTGAAAAAATAAAGTGTCAGGCCTTAGCTTGACACTACTCCCACACACAGTGTTGGAGAACAGTGACCTACAGTTAATTAAACTACAGTAGTACCTATTATTTTTTTTTGTTTCCTGTCGCTTTGCTGAACGGCTGTTAGAGAAGCTCCTGTGGGGTTTTTTTGGTTAATTATTGTTTTAATGACAATAAGGTTGATTTTCCTTTTCCCTTCATTTAAATGAAATACATGTCTTATTGAGCAAAGTTTTGGAAGTCTGTTCGTGTTGTTTTTCTCTCACTATACTTTTGGCAACAGAGAATATTTACCAGCTGATGATGCTGGCAGTTCTACTGCCCAAAGTGAGGACTTTAATCCTGGAGGACCCACAGAGGAGATGACAAGGTTTCACAGTTGGAGTTAAATGGAGAGCTAAATGATGATATTGTAAAAAGTCTGTCCAAGTCCTTGGAAATTAAAATGGAAAAGCTGAGCGAGCTGATTAAGACCAATAGGGAATTCCATGAGTGTAGTATAAGGTGTTTCATGGAGACACGGCTGCAGTCACACTTCCCAGATCCCAGTGTGATTGCACTTAGAATTTGGGACATTTTCGGACAGGGATACTAATCAGAGTGATTAGAAATAATTTGAAGGGATGGCACTGTTTGTAAATGGAAAATGGTGTAATCCTGGGCATGCTATTGCAAGGGAACATTTCTGTGGCCTGAATATTTAATAAGTTGCAGAGGGAATTCTCTTCCTTTACTGATGTTTAAATTGAGTTTGAATCAACACACTATTTAGATTCCTCCATCAGCTGTCACAAAGCCAAATGATTGCAGCTGTGGTGAATGTCCACATTCACCTCACCCTATCTAGTCTCTACTGTCATTAAGTGCCCATTGGCAAACTTCACTCTACATTTTTTTTTATCCTTTCCACTGTGAAGGCTGGGGCAGGTAAAGCATTCATTAGTTTTATACAAAACTGAGCACAATTTTCTGCAGGAATGTAACATTTTGTATATATTTTGTCATGTTGTATCACATGAACACTGACAAATTAATAATTTTTAATAAAGTACTTTGAACTACTTTGAACATAAGTTTACCAAACTGCAGCTACTTCCACTATGAAACAGTTGCTAGTTTGTAAAGTAAACACTTCAAAAACAGTTTAAGAAACACTGTCATAAGACCTTGTACTGCATGCTTAACCACATGCTGACTTCCTGAATTATAGAAAAAGTGCAACCACCTCTCTTTAAATTTTTGAAAATTGTTCTGGCATAATAAAAATATCATAGCTATCGATTTTACAGAGTAAGTTATCAACAAATTGAAATGCACTGTTTTACTTTCTTGGTTGTAACTTTGTAGTCCTTTACATATACAGTAAGAATGTTTGAGGGTACGAACCTGAAATGAAGCAAAATTGAATTTGTGTTGGTTTTAATCTAAAACTGCTGGAGTTCTGTACAGATATATACATCTACACAATATGTATGAATACCTTTTTAATATAAACTTAAAAAACACTGCTCTGTATTTGTGGCTTGATGAGTACATTATCTTCTTTGTGCACCATCATGTGGCATCTTGACATTCACATGAATGTGAAAATAGAGTGAAAATAGGTAATTATCAACATGCATCACTTTTTGAAAGCCCATTAAACAACAATGTGTACACATGAGAGCCAACTGAACTGAAAGAACTTGGTTCGGTTTCCAGATTTTCAGTTAGTGGCAAATGGGTTCACAATTAGTCTCCCAAGAGGGAAATAAATTCAAAACTAAACACAGACAAAGCAGAATGTAGCAGGATATTTGCCAGCTCTAAGGTTCAGTAATTCAATTTAGGAGTTTCTGTAAATTGGTTGATATGGTGAGGGTGCCAGATTTAACCGAGAGTAGTACAATAGCACAACAAGAGCCAAGTCTGGATTTGTTGGCATGAGTAAATTTGCCCCTTTTTTTTAATCTGAGACACAATGCTACAGCTTTTGCTTAGGCTGCCTTTGTGCTGAACAGGCATCTGAACAAATGTTCTGTGGACGATCATGAACAAATCATCTAGCAGGTCTCCACCTTTCTGAATGTCTGCCCAGTACTCCACTGCATGGATTGTTTGAACACAAATCAAAGTAAAAAAGCTGAATGTCCTGTGGGAACACAGGGCAATAGAGAAGCTCTACAAAATTCAGGCAAATAAAGGAGAATTTTAAATAAATAAAAATTATTCAGCTGTACTCTATACTACATCTGGCCACTGAGGACTTTTATTTTAATGTGATTTGATCTGTTAAGCTCACTAAATGTGCATATCAGCCTATAAACATTTGGTCAGAAGAAATTAGTTTGCCTTATCCAGTGAGTTTAAATATTTAAATATACTGCTTAAAAACATTAAAGTAACACTTTTCACAGTGGGAAAAAATGATGCTGGATGTCTATACTGATATAGACTGGGCAACGCCACAAAACAAAAGGCTCTCACCATCATTTGATGGAAATGAAAATGATCAGTCTTACAGAGGGCAAAATTCAAAGATACCCTGAAAATCAAAGTGAAAAAAATATGTGGCAGGCTAGTCCATTCTGACAAAATATAATTGAAGCAACTCAGAATGGTACTCAATAGTTTCTATGGCCCCTACGTGCTTGTATGCATGTACGACAACATCAGGTTCCTTTCATTTTTTTTTGGCAGTTTAGTTTGGGCTTTAATTATGGGAAGAAAAGGGAAGAGAGAGAAAAAATACTGTTGGCCACCAGTATTACCCCTCAGCCCCCTGGCAGTAGAATCTTTAGGTGGCACAAATCCCCTGGAAGTACAAGTTCTATAATGCACAATTACCAGTCTCAGTAGATCTAAATGGGGTGCATTTGATCCTCAGTGACTTTGTTCACCATATCAGTTCTAAAGCAAATGGTTAAGTAAGAACCAGGAATAAGAAACACTAGAATGCAAATAAATATAAACCACTGTCACTTTCTGTGATTGGCATTATTATGGGGGGTGGGGTTCCCCTCTGTGTCGAAGCAAAGTCCGGGGAGAGGAGCAGATGGTGAAGGGCTTTGCTAGTCACTGTGCTAGAGTTTCCAATGTTCAACATTTGTACCGAATGACTTCTCACCCAGGTCCATCACGCCCCATCTGTCAAGACCCTGCACCTCACCAGTGGGGCGTGCGCCACAGTTTGAGAACCACTGATCTGTGGTAACAATTTGAAAGTCTTAGGTGATTGTTATCAAGTTATTGCATTCACAAGATTTTCAGAAAACTTGACCTCTGACCTTGAACTTCAGTTCAAGGCTGCTGATATTCAAACTCATCTGAGATTTTTAGTACGTAGTATGAACTTGAACATCATACATCACCTCATTCTCAAGTTATCATGTTCATAACGTTGAAAGTTGCCCGACGGGCAGGGTGACAGTACCCAATCATCCTTTTCAGGGTAAAAAGTTAAAGGGTAAAAAAAAAACCAGTGACATCACTTAAGCCTCTTTCCCACCAACAGGGTTCCGGAGCCGGTGCCTTTATTTGAACCGTTAGGCGGGTTTTCCACCGCGGAAGCACTCGGTGCTCGGCCGAAAAACAGGTTCAACTCCGGCCCCGCAAACTAGCTGGTCTCGAACCAAGAACGCATGACGAAAGCGACAGAAGGACATGACTCTGCCATCTCAACATCAAGTTTTCTACCATATTACATGTGTATTACATGAGAAAAGCGAAGCAATTTTCACGGCTGTGAATTAGGTTGGGCTCTAAGTCTGAAATTGCTGCTTTGTATCAGTTCATATCACAGATAAAAGGACACAAAGTGCGTACCTGTCGTCTTGCTCTAATCACTGTCTGTGTTTACATCTGTGCTGCACACAGATGCTGCAGTAGTTTGGTAAAACGTATTTGCAGCACAAGAAAGGGGAGCATGTCCTCCCACGTTTGTGCGCTTCGGCTTGCATGGCCAGACGAGAACCTGCCCACACTCATACGTAAAGGAGCAGTTCACAGAAACGCGGTGGAAACGTGGGCCCGTTCTTGAGCGTTTCGCCGGTTCATTGTGAACAGCACGAGCACTGGCACGCGAACCGGCTCCTCGGTGATGGGAAAGCAGCATTATTGTCACTGACATCATCACAGAGGGAGAGGACACTGGTGTCACATCTGAGTCAGACTTCTTGTTTCAGCCTCAGGACATGTAAAGGGCACAAGATGGTGTGTGTGTGTGTGGTGGGAGAGAAAGAGAGGAAGATCAGGTGCCTGGTATCAAACACTCCTCTGTTTGAAGTGGCATGTGAGACGACGCTGTTAAGTGTCACCTGTGTCCCCTGCAGATGGTTGCGCACACACTCAACACAGAAAGTTTTCATAGAATTAGATAGATGAAAAGGTGATGCCTAAGGGTTCTCTTTGGACCTGTTCGGAACTATAGAAGAGCTACATCACCATGACAGTATTGTTAAATAGAGTCAGAGAAAGTTGGGAATTAGTACCTTTGTAACACTGTTGAGTGGGCAAGCTTTGGCATGGCCATAACAGATGCACATCCCTCCAACTGAGATGTCCTTAATGGAATAGTAGTACTGAAGTGAGAGAGGAATAGAGAACCAAAAGAACTTTAACAACCACTGACTTAATAGAGATTAAAATATGCTCTAATAAGACAAAAATGTATTTACATCTAATGAAAGTCATTGTCATAGAAAATGCCCAAAAATAAATGATACATTGTGACAAAGTTAAAACTATATTTTAAAAGAACTTTGTTGTGCATGTGTTTTTAGTCTCACCCGTCTCGTCACAATGGGATCAACATCTTTGGGCTCATGGAGTGTCAGAGTCATGAGGTCGGCGTTCAGCGTTCTGATTCGCTGAAACACCAACCTGATGTAGCGGGCAGAGGTGAAGTTCAGGAGAGTTGGGGAGGGGTCATCTGCGCTGGGTCTACCATTGATCAGAGAAGTGTGGATCTGTAGAGATAAATACCCACATATGACAACAGAATCAGGCAGCATACTGTAAAAATTAAAGGTTGAGTTTCTCACAACGGCAGATGGAAGAAGTAAAAATTAAAACAGGATAAAGATAAGATAAAGGACTGTTTATGGCACATTTGCTCTGACATTAAAAAACAATCAAAAACATATTAACATGTTTAATTATCAGAATGGTGATTTTTTTTTTGGGGGGGGGTAATAGTTTGGTAACAATAAAAGCTGACTCTGACTACAAGACACTATGCTGCTGCAACATACAAATAACAGCATGACTTGCAGTGAAAAGCTATGAAAAAAAGGGGAAAATACAAACTCCTTGACCCCCCCCGAAAAAAAAACAACAAATAAAACAATACAAGCTGAAGTAAGAGAAAAAGAATCTGCACACACAAAACCCACTGTCACCTTTTAACCATTACAGACCGAGAAGCCAGAACTGAAAAATGAAGCCAGTGCAGACGTGTAAAAACATGTAGTTGCTCTAATGGCCACTTGAGGCTACTACAAGGCCAAATACAATATGTTAAAATGTTTACAGCATAAAGAAATAAGATAGCAGCTTGGTACAAAAAATGTTTTGGCCTTTTTTTCCCCTCCTTTATGAATGTGAATCATATGAATACTTGTAAGGCTTAAAAACAGGTGTGCAGACACATGTAGCCATAGCAGAGGAAATCTCACGTCTGCTTATTTTAGTCACTAAACTGAACCTCTTGACCGTGTTTGTGCTGTTGAGCATTTTCAGAGAAATTATCTTAGCACTAATTAGCAGGTACCTGCGTCTGGGTGTTGTCGCCATACAGTTTATGAATGCAGCTTGCTACTCAAGCTTCTTACCTTCCAAATATAGTTAGTCCTGAGACCAAAGACCAGCAGGGCAAAAGGGACCTCAAGATACAATGGGTGATGTCACAGTGGCTATGTTTATCTTTTATATACAGTCTATGTTATTGGCCAGTGACTGGCAGACACTCCAGACTTTAGATGAATTATATTTAGCATTAATTCAATTCAATTCAATTCAATTTTAGTTATATAGCGCCAAATCACAACAGTCGCCTCAAGGCGCTTTGTATTGTGGGTAAAGACCCTACAATAATACAGAGAAAACCCAACAGTCAAAACGACCCC
>JASGAU010355594.1:584-17125 GCA_030220045.1 Australoheros facetus | reverse complement strand
GGGTCTTTACCCACAATACAAAGCGCCTTGAGGCGACTGTTTGTTGTGATTTGGCGCTATATAAATAAAATTGAATTGAATTGAATTGAATTGAATGAGCCACCTCGGCCACAACTCGGGGTTAGCAAGCTTTTCACAGAGAAGCCCAGCGCCTGAATGTGTGACATAACCAGCGACAGCTGCTCTCTGAAGAACCACCACAAGAGCCCAATCATCTAGATATGCTAAAATGCAGACTTGGAGCAGAGCTAATGCTGCCTTGGCACATTTTGTGAAGGTGCGAGGAACGACAGATAGACTGTTACAAACAGCTCCAGGTATTTGTAGGCTACGCCCTAGAATGAAAACTTCAGAAACTGCCGGTGGTCCGGGCCCCAGAGATGCTGCTGTACTGCTCCTGTTCAGTTCAATTCAATTCAATTTTATTTATATAGCACCAAATCACAACAAAGTCGCCTCAAGGTGCTTTATAAGGGAAGGTAAAGACCCAACAATAAAACAAAACAACCCTGTATGAGCAAGCACTTGGATGACAATATATACAATATATATCTTGATATTTTTTCTATCCAAAAGGTATAAACAAAAAGGCACCTCTGAGTCAAAGCTACACATCCCAACTGTCACATGGGCACTTTTATTAAGATTCAGCTAGATGTGCATGAGAAATTGCTCAAAAATAAACTACGTCAGGTTTTCAATATGTGTTCTCCCCAATAGTAAACTCATCGATTTCAGGTTTCCAAAAGTTGACGTTACTGGAAAAAGTCCCTAAATTTGTTGCTAGTCACTTTTTGGAAAAAAAGTCCCGGGGGGTCTGAAAAGCCGCTAAATCTAGCGACAAAGTCGCTAAGTTGGCAACACTGCCATGTTGTCGCTTCTTGCAGAGGAGGGTCAGTGTAAAGTTGTGCAGAGGCAAATTGGGAGAAGAGAAAGGTGAACTGGTGGATCTACAAGTATGATTGTAACATGACATAGACTACGTCTATATAAACGATATTGTCTTATATTGTGTATGAAAAAAAAGAAAAATAATAATAATAATACATTTTATTTATAAGTGCCTTTCGTGGCACCCAAGGACACTTTACAGGGCTAAAAACAAGACAAACCACAAAAAGCACAAATAAGAAACTAAAATGACCAAAATCACCAAAGAACTAAAACGAGTATGCAATTCGGAACAAGGTAGGCTTTGAGTCGTGATTTGAAGATATGAAGAGAGTCAATACTGCAATTGTCTAGTGGGAGAGAGTACCGCAGCTGGGGAGCAGAGCAGGAGAAAGCTGTGTTCCCCACAGTACTGAGGCGGGCAGGAGGAACAGTAAGGCAGAGAGAGGAGGAAGAGCGGAGGGTGCGGGAGGAGGAGGTGATGTGAAGAAAATAAGGAGGGGTGAGGTTGTGGATGGCCTTGAATGCGAACAGGAGGATTTTTAACTGAATTCTGAACTTAACTGGAAGCCAGTGGAGCTGCTGTAGGACTGTGGTGATGTGGTGAAATGAGGGGGTTCTGGTGATAATGTGAGTGGTTCAGTTTTGAACTATTTGAAGCTTCTGGAGGGATTTGTGAGGGAGGCCAATTAGAAGGGAATTACAATAGTCAATATAGGAGGTAATGAGACTATGAACAAGGATGGAAGTGGTATGCAGGGAGAACGAGGGGCAGAGGCAATTTGTTTCGTAGGTGGAAATATGCAGACTGGGTGATATTACTGATTTGGGAGTGAAATGATAGAGTGCTATCAAGTAGAAATATCAACATATCGATATTTCTTAAAAACTCAATATATGGCCCAGCCCTACCAAATAATACCAAAACAAAAAGGAAAAATGCTGCACAAAAAGACTTAAAATTTGCAATCCACCGGCAGCCGACACTAAGCTAGCTAGCCTGCCTTGCAAGCCACTTTGCAACCCACCCAGCTTTTCCACTCATATTGAATCTGACTTAATCAAGAGTCAGTTGTGTTGCCACTGATGTCTGCTCTGCTCTGTGCTGAGATCTTTCTGTTAATGTCCCTACCTCTGGTTTTTCACAAATTGACACAAAAGGGTGGGGAGGTCCTCACTCAGTCAAATCCCCAAATGTGTTTCCTTTTACATGGATTGTTTACATATAGAAGGGCATAACCTCATCAGTGGTTTGGGCCAGTAACTCCAGTCTTTAGGTATTCAGAACTGTGTTATCTCAATAGTCAATTAATTAATTAAAGCGAAGCCCAAAAACAGTCCAAATAAATTATAAATGTTCCATTACACTGATGACTTAATATTTGCAGTTGATTTGGTCTTCTTGACCTAAATTACTATTATATTACTAAAATGTTTTCTCTACCCATTACTACAAATGACAAGGTAGTGCCAGCTAATGAATGCAGACACTGTACACATCTAGGCTTCATGCAAATCCATTCATCCATCCATCCATTTTCTTCCACTGATCCAATTCAGGGTTGTGTGTGTTTATGCAAATCTTTATATATGCTGCATATGTGATGTTATACAGTGCAAATGTTGCAGACCACTCACACCACTCACTAGATGACACTATGCTTCTTAAGTTCTCCATGGTATACATACTTAATGTTTAAAATGCATTTAAATAATAAAAAATAGTTCTAGTTTGTCAAGTACAGTTGTTGAAAGACAGACGTTTATCACCGAAAGGCAGGAAGCTAGTAACTCTTAGGAAGAAGCACACATGCACTTTTGATTTTGCGTCTTGTGATTTTCTTCCTCCTGTCAGTCTGTGACAAGTGCAAGAAGCGAGGACACTCATGGGGTTTTACTCTGTTGCATCATCTCTTGTGAGCTCTTCTTGTGTCTTATTTGTAGGAACTCAAATACATTCATTAACTCTGAAAGAAGATTCTTTTCTCTCTGTTTTTCATGGCATAGAAATCTACTTTTAAGTCATGAAGAAGTACAGTAGGATATGATGTAAATACACCCCTGAGGCTTTTCCTTTTCTAGTGATAGTCTTATGCAGTGAGCATATAGCTACTAAACATACCCCAAGCCAATGTGACTGTGATTTATCAATTTTCTTATTAAAAGTAATGTAGCACTGTGGTATCTTAAAGTTGAAAACAACCAGTTATCAAAATGTGAAAAACCTGTGTGCTAAGAAAAAGAAATATCATGGTTAAATATGGACTGAACAAGTTTTTCCTCTGCAGGGACAGAAGTTCACTGTCAGGTTGTGGCAGGTCAGAGGAATGACCTTTAAGGCCCACTTGAGCTATTCTTGTACCTGCAGACGATCAGGTTTCCAGTTCAAACATAGCAGGTGCTGCTGAAGTCCCTCAGCCAGCAAGGTTCCTCTGGATGTACCGACACTGTGTGAAGGACGGTGGATGAAATTAGACTGAAGGGGCATAACAAGGAAACAGAGGTTATAAACATTATTCAAATGTGAGAACAATCAAAACAAGGAATTGTATTTTATAGGTTTTATACAAGGGGAACAGCAGTTCCAGCAGACAACATTTTTCTTAGTAGTCTGAAGTCTTACCCTTCAGTTTTCTCAGTACTTTATTTAGATTTTCTACATGGTATAACTAAGTTGGCTCTTTTTGTTTTAACAAAATTTTTTAATTAGTTGCATGTGGATAAATAAGGAAGGCGTTTTCATTTTAAATGACAATTATATGGATCATTAATGCTGATTCGCAGGTAAGTCTAAAGTTATTTTATTTTAATTTGGCCTGAAATATTTGGAAATGTCATGATTTTACCCCGAATGCAAAATACAGTTCAGTACCTGATGACCTCATAGTGGAGAAAGAGGAAGTCCTATCTTTACCCCGCCCCCAGAGGGGGGAGCAGGGTATTGTTTTGGTATGTTTGTCTGTCTGTATGTTTCATTGTTAACAGTATTAAAGCAAAACTACAACTCCCATTCATACCAATTTTGCATAAAAGATGGCCAATGACCCTAGATCTTTAAATTACATTTTTTGCCATAATTGGGTCAAGGTCAGAGGTCAAATTTTTCTGAATATCTTGCACATAACTTGAGACCGATGTCACCTAGGATGCTCAAATTCACACTATAGATGCATCTACTAAAAATCTAATGAGTTCTAATATCACCACCCTTGACCTCAAGGTAAAGGTCAAAGGAAAATTATGGGCACAGACAATAGGACCCATGTGTTATCTCTGTGGTTCAGTGTTTAGAAAGTGACACGTTTGTGACAGACACTACTTAGGTAATGTCACGTGACTATGAATACCATTTTATCAATCCTGTTTTAATTAGCTCCTGTCTGTCTTGCATTGCATATTGTTTTTGTCTATTTAGACACAGAATAAATTTAACATTTTGTTGGTCAGAACATGTCAAATGGACTTGGCTGATGGTCTTACGGCAGAGATAATATTTCTGTAATAATTCATTTAAAATGTTCCAAAGGCACCAAGAGAAAAAAACAGGGTAAAGATGTCCATTGCAGTAAAATTAATTAGCAGAGGTGAAGCTTAGCAGAGAACAATCAGCTACAGCCACCTGTATCAGCATATACTGTATGTCAAATAAGTCAACCATGCCCCAAATTTAAGCCTTAACATTATCTAAATGGATAAGTTATAATTAAAAACACTCCTACAGTTGTTTAAAAAGGGGGAATTCTGACAACTGACTATTTGTACCATACAAACATGTTAGTTTCATGGCCAAAGTTGGATATTTTAACATGGGAGTCTAAGGGGACCAACTTGCATGCTACAGAAAGGACCTTGGTTGCAGTTTTCAGAGGGTACACTGCCTTATTTACATGTGGGGCATCCGCAGCTTAGATGTTCCACTAATCATAAGGTTGATCGTTTAATAACTAACCCCTGCTGTCAACATGTCAAAGTGTCTTTGAGCAAGACACCCAATTATTCCTGACAGCAGGCAAGCACCTACAGCTCTTCCACCGCTAATGTGTCAGTGCATGTAAACAAATGTAAACTGCTAAGGCAAAAAGGTTGTTTGTTGTCCAGTCATCACTTACTGGTAAATGTTACACTTACACTGGACAAAAAGGGCCTGTATCCGGAAAGATCCTGAACACTCCGGAATGATCCATGGCAGATCCAAATTTATGGATCTGTCACGTATCCGTAATGTTTCCAGAGAGAATACGGGATGATCTGATCTGTCACAGATGTTTAAATGGATATTATCCGAATATGTAACGAATGTTCATTCAGAGTTTGGATTTTTCAGGGTCCAATCTTGTCCGTTTACGGAGAAATCTAAAAAACGTATCTGTCAAGATCCGGTGTGCATTCGTTGGGATATTGTCCATATCTGTGACGGATACAGAGGTATCATACCTTGGATAGTGCGTTATTTCAGGTCTTTTATTCCAGTGTTACTAGTACAAAATTTACTCGTCATGGGGATTGGTACTCAGTAAAATGCTTGAATAAAGTGATCTATGGCTCTGGGGAAGAACTGCAAAGTCCAAAACAGCCTCTTGATTTCATCAGGCCTAGTTTGCTGTGATTGAAGGAGGTGATTTTTACCTGTCAGGAATTCTCAACAGAAAGAAGGACGTGTAAGATCCAGGGATTCTGACCTTAGCCTCATATTGAAAATTAAAATTCAGGATATCACCATTTTTGTGCACCTTAGACGCCACGTTTTGGTGGAACAGTGATCTGCTAATGAATTTGAACTGAACCCTTTAACAGTGCAAAACATCTTTTACCACATCATTGATACCTCAATAGAATATCCCACTAGCGGAATATGAATTGGTATAGAGTCCTCTCCCATCCAGAGACTCCTGCTCTGTTACGTCATAAGTCTCTACAGGCCACTGCTGTCCTTCTGCCTGTAAAATAAAAGAGGAATTGGATGCCATTATTCAATGCTAATTTGGTACTGACATCAATATTGGGCTCAAAGAGCTTTGGGGCTTTTATTCTCTCTTTAGTAAATTCATTTGTATATTGCTGGAAAATCCTTTTCCGTGAGAAGTCAGCCAGTAGGCTAGTGAGCATTGTTCTTTGAAGTAGATTTGATCCTTCAGGCTCAACACCTCTTTATTCCTTCCTCAGCAGTTTCCTTTGTCAGGCTGCAGGTAGGCTAAAGGTTAACGGGGCTATGGATCTCACAGAGATATACAGGGAATTTAAGCCTAAGTACTTATAGCGCCAACCATTCATTTACACAGGGGCAGTTTTCTGCAGTGAGGCAATAATATAGTTTAAAGATAAAGAATATATGCCCTTTTGTAGCTGGCAAACTCTCAGTGGAAAATGAATGTACAATTCAGATGGGAAAAAAGTCATTCTTTATGTTGATAAATAAAGAGTTTTAATAGTCCAGCCATCCGTTATCTTTTATTATTAGCTTATTCGTAGTCAGATTTTGGAGGTAGCAGGCAAAAAAAAAAAAAAAAACCCTAATAAATTGGAAAATGTGTTGCATAGCCTCACCTGGAGGAGGGATGTTTAGAAGTATACATTTTTATGTTTGGTATATGTTTATATTGGGCCTATTTTGCTCACTTCCAGCTCCATAGTTTTATTCTTGGACTTTTTTAGAGTAGCTTTGGATTATTCAAAGTTCAAAATAATTCTTATTTATCTTATAATGGGCCATCAGGCATCCCCTCAGTTTACCCATTTTCTGAAACAAGACATCTTAGCTCCCCGCCGTTCTCCTTTTTAACAAACTATTCTGATTGACTGCCACTAGCAAAAAGAAGGTCTAAAGGTGCGTCGTCTGTGATCGGTGTGATTGCTAAAACTATATTAAGGCTATTCCTTAACTATGACATCACACGGAGCTAAAAGTACAAATAAACGATCTGAAACCGAGTGTTGCTTGCATCCACCACTGTAACTGCAGCTACATATACACCACACAGCCACACTGGATGTAAGGGTGAATAATGGAAGCAGTGAAGTGAGGGTAAAAGTTGTGGAGCACTTTTGAAATGCTAATGCAGTGGTAATGTTAAAAGCTGACACCAACACAACCGGTGCTAAAACTGTCTAATAAACCTACCCTGGTGCCTTTGATGCCAGAGCGGTTTTTATTCTAATGTCGCGTATTGGTCCTCTTATGGTTGGTCTTTGAAGCAGGTCTGTTGTTCAATACTTGATGTTTTATTTTAATGTGTCAAGAACATAGGTTAGTGTAAGAAAGGACAAAGGTTTGCTCTGTCTTTGATATGTTAATCGACCCAAACATGTAACATTTCCTCAGAAGAAATCAATTAACTTCAGCTCTACCGTCCTCCAGTCCAGCACTGTTGAGGGGTTACTGTGCCCAAAAGATGAATAATGTAATTTTTCTGTCAGGATGAGTAATGCGAGTACAAATCACTCGTCTGGATGAGTGGCTGGGGAGATGATAATGGTGAGTCCTCGCACAGAGTTTATATGGCAGGAGGAGAGACAAAGATTATTCATCGTCTCTCTTGGTCACTCTCTCAATTTAGGATAAGCTGTAAAGACTACACAGCTGCATTACATTATGAATGAAGAGTAGGGCACGAACCTGAAATAAAGGAAACTAGCTGCTGAGAAATGTTAACTTTATGACAAGGTTAATTAAAGGGTTCATGCTGAAGCCCAAGTGGAGATTTAACCTTGTAGTAAATGTCTTTACAGAGAGATATGGCAATAACGGTCGCTTAAAATGACTCAATCTGTTGAAGGGAACCTGGGGTGTTTATAAAACTTACTTACTTGCTTTTCATAGAATAAAACACATAATTTTATTGATCATTCATTGAAACAGTTCTGAGTTTCAGATTTTCTCCCCCCCATGTCAGATTTCTTCATGTTACCTGAGATAAGAGCATGTTTGACAGGCCAAAGTCTGAGGGGGCAACAGACAGGTAAACCAGGGTCAGTTTGTTGACTGCTCTCCCAGGTGTGTGTGTGTGTGTGTGTGCGCACGCATGTGTATAGTGTGTAGAGTGTGTGTGTTTGTGCTACAGTATATTTTCTATCAGTGTCATAACAGTTTAAACATCACAGGATAGGACGTAATGGGTAAAGATGCCACAATATCTTGACATGCACACAGTTTTTTTTCAAATTCAAAGACATAAAAAAATAGGAATGCTTGCTTTACATCACCCAGCTAAACATTGAATTTAGACCTTTTAAGTCACCTGTAGGCTTTTTCTTTTCTTTTCTTTCTTCTTTTGTAGCCTGGAGATTAACAGTCTTAGCAGCTACCATCATCCCTTTTCAGCAAAATGGCAAATAATGTTGTATTATACAAGTGTAATTATTAGGAGCATAACAGGCAGTATCTGATGGCCGTTTCTTTATCATTTATTTATTAAAACGTCAATTCAGATAACTGTGTTGGTAAAATGCAACAATTACCTGCACAGCAATGCAAATAAAATCTAAACATAATGCTTGAATTCAGCCAGTAAAGCTTTTGAAACTGAATGATACATTAATTATATGCTGTTTTTGCTATTAAAGACACCACCATCCCCTACGTAGCTCATATAATTGACATAATTTACACTCACCTGATGAGTTGCAAACCTTGAACTACTGTTTAAACTCGTCACCCTTCCGTCTACCCACGACCTGCACCAAGAGCAACAATAGAAAATGAGTGTGCGTGTGTGTATGAATGAGGAAGGGTTTAGTCCTTTCAGTTCTGCCAACAAGTTCTGTGCAAAATGTCTGCTCACAAAAGGTGTCCAAGGTGTGATTGCTGTAAAAGCCACAGTGCGCACACTGAAGCTGTTTAAAATAAACAGTTCTTATTGGAAAACCAATCAAGCAGTCACAAAGAGACACAAAATGACTCCGAAGATAATGCAAAAACATTTAGAAAGAAGAGAAAGAAGGCGCCAAAGATTCCAAATGACTGCAAAGAGGCAGAAAAAAAACTGTTATGAGATGCAGACGAATCACAGACAGATTCAAAGCTTTAAGACAAAGACACAAAACAAACACAAATACTGCAGAAAGGCACAATTACATACTTCTTAACTCGTGTCTCTATTAGTTTCAGAGTCTAGCCTCTGTGTAGGAGAGTGGGGAACCTTTTACAAGCCTGTGAGGAGGGGCCTGCTGTCTTATAGTCTGCCCATGTGTACATGGATCCATGCAGCACTACAACAGTGGATCAACAGTGTTAGAAGCTATAGCTGGTGAATATGGAGCCAGATGTAATTTTCACAGGAGTTAGTGAACAAAAAATTATAACTAAGACTAAAGCTCCATGTCTGCTGTATAAAGAGATTATTGTTTGCTAACATATTAGCTAAGACCTTCATAACTTGCTCGTATTTGTTGACTCTGTGTTGGCGTCTTGTGCTCAGTGCTTTTCTGCCCTCTGGCAGTGAAAAATGGATCAGTGCAGCTTTGCAGATACAAATACACACAGCTGCTCAAACACACATACACACAATACATCAACACCTCTCTTGCACAACATTCATTTCCTGTCCTCACATCACACTGGTGATCAATAGACTCGTGCACTTCAGGTGATGTGTGTGGTGATAACCCGGCCTGTTTGCTCACTCTCGGCAGAGATAATGGTGAATCCTTAGAGCCAGTGTAATGAGTCACATGCAGAAGCGGGAGCGACTCATGTCATTTTGCATCACTTCATCTTCTTCGGGGGCCAGACACTCTCTTTTTTGTGCACGTATTAGTGTGCCACTGTGTGGGCCTTTATATGTGCATTACTTTGCGTTCATTGCATGTGCGTGTATAAAGCAGTGCTCATCCTGAGGCCCTGCCTGCTGTTCGAGCCCATACCTGGAGGCTGACCTCATTTGTTGCAGCACGCATCTCTGGACACATGGAAGTCATGTGACTAAGCCCTACTGACTACATATGGAGTAAAAGCCTCTTGCTGAAGACCCTGCTCCCCCTATTATGAAAGTGGCCATTTTGAGCTTTATGAAAGGAAACTTTACTTCCTATAAACTGTCTCTGACTCATTATTCATAGATAGAAAGATACTTTATTGATCCAGAATTAGGGCATCCAGCAGCTTAATATGTATAATTATAGAATCCAAACAATGGAGGTAAAAAAAAAATTATACAAACTATACTAACAATACAGAGTAACTATACTAACTGTACAAACTATACTAAGCTGTACAGGGGCTTAGTGCTCTGAGAACAAGGAAACAAAACAAAGAATACAGGGATATGAATGAGTCCAGTAGTGCAATACATACAAATGTGCAGAGGCAGGTGTGCAAACAATGCAGTGCAGAAATATAAAGTGTCTGATTTATAGAGTGCCAGATATCAACATAAAAATGGTTGTATGTTATCTTCCCCAAGTGAAGCATTAAAGAGTCTGAGTGTGAGTGGTTGTCCATCTCTCTGTGTTAGCCTGGCAACAGACTGGCGACCTGTCCAGGGTTTACCCCACCTCTGACAGCTGGGATAGGCTCCACCCCCCCCCACCCCCCACCCCCCCCGACCCTGAATTGGATAAGCAGAGAAAGATGGATGGATTGAACTGTAATCTCTTAATTGCATGTAATTTATATATCCATTTTCATCTCTCATCCATTTTTAACCACTTGTCTAATGCAGGGTTGTGTTATGGGCAGTTTTTAAGGTTAACCCTGCTGACACTGGGAGAGGAGTGGAATACATCAGGACAGGTTATCAGTCCATCGCAGGAGATGCATAGAGATGCAGAATCCACTCACATCCACCTTTACAGCTCATTTAGAATCAGTAATTAACTGAGGTACATGCCTCTGGAATCAGGAGCACTCAAAAGTAAACACATGCTGACACAGGGAGAATATACAAACTCTTCACAAAAAGGCCCCACCTGAACTGATAGGCTATTTAATAAAATATGAAATTTCCAAAAAGAACTCTTTAAAGATTAAAACAGAAAAAAACCCACTCCTGTGTTTAACATATTGATGACCTCTTACACCTGCCAAAAAAGCTTTAAAACCTAATAGTTTAATAATTGATCTAGGCTCTATTTTCTATTTTCCCAGCGTGTTACACGAGGCACTGTTATTACTCCCAAAAGATGTCAGTGCTTGGCTGTGGGATTTCCAGACTAATTGTACAGTCTTTACCCAGTCTAAGTGCACAGTGTGCCGTATCAGTGACTGTACACACTGACACATGTGCCAGCATTTTAATTGCACCCCCTGTTAGATCTTTTTGCTGCAGCTACACTGCAGTGGCTTGCGTTACCATTGAGTATAAGCTCAGTGGGCCTATGCGTGGGAAGATGAAATACTCTTTGCATGCAGGCATGAAAACTGTGTCAAATTAAACCCCTTACTCTGGTGAAATGCACTCAGATCTATGAAATTTCCATGGAAAGAAATTACAGGTGTGACATCTTTACCCTGGATTCGGTTCCTCACGTTTCACTGATGCATTAAATTGATTTTTTTGTAAAATTTGTTTGTGTTTTCAAGTATTTGCTCATTTACCACTGATGAGAAGTCCTTTTATTTATTTTTTTGTCCCAGAATTCTGGGTGGTTAATATATTATTCCAAAGTCATCCCTCAGGGTCCCAGGAATGATCTCACCCTGCCTCAGCCCCAGTGTATGACGGTAAAGAAAGCAGCGCTGAGTGTCTGAACAGATAAGTCATTGCTCAGACTTCTCCGTGACTCATCCCAGTTGATATTATTGAAGATGAAAGTCAGACTTTCTGCTTGTCACACTTTCACATTTACTGGAGGGACAGGAAAGGGTTCAAAGAAAGGAATGAAAATCCTGATTTATTATTGATGCACTAGGCAGTAAATAGAATTACTGGCTGACTTCAGTGGTGTAACCTTACTTGTTGCAAGATTAATGAACATCGAGTACCTGTAATTTTTCATGGCTTGTTTTTTTTTTTCAATATAATGTAAATTATTGTGTTGTTTCTACAAATTTGAATTACGGTCTCACTCACGGTTTCACTTTCTACTTAGATGTTAGCAAAAGCTTCAGCTACAGGCTAATGTAAGTAACCACCTGAGGATCTTTTATGGTGATATCTGTTAGATTTTTGCACTTTTTTAAAATGGAAATTTATAACACATATGTTTAACTTCACTTCATTAGGTGCACTTTGCTAGGACCATTTGGGCCCCTTTTGCCTTCAGATTTAATTCTTTCTGACACACGTTCAACAACATGCTGGAAACATTCCTCACAGATTTTGGTCCATATTAACATGATGGCATCAAAGAAAAAAAACACCAGACGACGGGTGCACTGCGGTCATGGAGATGGACACAATACTCGGGTAGGCTGTGGTATTTAAACAATCCTCAGTTGATACTAAGGGGCCCAAATTGTGCCAAGAAAACATCAACCACACATGCCATTACACCCCCACCACCCTAAATCACTGATACAAGGCAGGATGGAGCCATGCTGCCTCGTATTTGCCTTTATGCCAAATTGTGACCCTGCTATCCGAATGTTACGGCAGAAATCGAGACTCATCAGACCAGGCAAAGTTTTCCAATCTTCTATTGTCTTGGAAATGTATGGAAATTATTACAAAAATGGATAATGCATAATTTGCATATTCAATCATAATATTTTTAATTTAAATAATCTTTTTTTTTTTTTAACCCTTTTTGTCTGCAGTATCTCCAGTTAAAAGGATTTTCAGGTGTCATAAATGCCAGTTTAGTTGTTTTAAGAAATGTTCTTCTCTCATACAAGGTCTTGAAGACCTTATAGTCCCATAGCACCCCAATACAGCACTTCGCTCTCAGACTGCTGGCTACTTGTGGTTCCTAGAATACTAAAGAGAAGAATGGGAGGCAGAGCCTTCAGCTTTCAGGCCTCTCTTCTGTGGAACCAACTCCTAGTTTGGATTCGGGAGACAGGCACCCTCTCTATTTTTAAGATTAGGCTTAAAACTTTACTTTATGATAAAGCTTATAGTTAGGGCTGGATCAGGTGATCCCAAACCATCCCTTAGTTATGCTGCAGAGGTTTCTTCCTGTTAAAGGGAGTTTTTCCTTCCCACTGTCGCCAAATGCTTGCTCATAGGGGGTCGTTTTGACTGTTGGGTTTTCTCTGTAATTATTTTAGGGTCTTTACCTTGAACTGAAATTGACGTTCAGCTGAAAACCACAAATGTCACCCTCTGCTTGTGCTTATCAGAGGAGCAATCAACGTTTACACTAAATTTCATGAAACTCCATCTCATAGTTCTCTATATAGTTCAGTCTGTACTGAAGTGTGGGACAAGCTGTCATTCATCCACAGTGACATGGCGTTATCATGACAAACAAACATGGCAATAAATTATATGCTGGCAGGTGAAATGCCAAAAAAAAAACACAACCTGTGCAAGACTGTTATTTAGAAAATACACGTCTATAAAAGAAGTGCTTATATCTGTCACTACAAACAGAGAAGCAAAGACAGTTTTGACATTACTTTCACCAACAGAGTCAGATCAGGTCATTTCCATTACCTCCACCCATTAGCTCTTGATAGGCACCTGTAAACACACTTAAATTGCTGTATTTGAATCAACTGAGCATAATTCATCAGCATACAGGTAACACCTCCTGCTCTCAGCTTCACCCTGCCATCACCCTCAGATCAGAAGAAGCCATCTACCCTCCACTCCTCACTGTTTTGACACTAATTGCACTTTGTCGAGATCAAACTGACTCGCTGTGTTTTCTCCACTCACCCCAAAATTCATTCTGACACTTGATAGTCACTGAAAGGAGCTTCATTTCTCACATATCAGACAGGTATGTAGTGTGATGTGACGTGATAAAAGCTGAATTTAATATTCACCACCCCCCCACCCCCCACAACCTCTTCTGCTCCTCTCAGCTTCAGAACAGCACTTTAATCTTGCGGGTCTCGTTCAAAGTGGGTGAAAACAGCAGCATGTTTGATGAACTCTTACTGCTGTGGCATGTTGTGAGTGATTACAGATGAAGATTTCCTCTCAGAAAAACAATCTGGAACTGGACTTCAGATCTGAAATGTAGAGGAAGCTTACTATACAAGCTCACTATCGCACACAATTATCTGACGTATTCAGGAGATTTACTGTGAAGTAGAATTAAAACTTTAAGCTCTTAATTATCAGTTTATTGCTTTGTGCGACCCGTGCTCATGGTCATGCTATCAAAATCAAAGTGTCTATTAATTAAAGCCTGTTTAATTAATAGATGCTTGTTAACAGCATCCATGTATAGAAGTCCATTGGTAGGATTTAAATGTTAAATTTGTAAATTCAAAGTAGTCATGATAAGATATTAGTAGACTGTTCATCGGGAGCTTTGAGGAAGTCCTCTGTGTTTGGAGTGTTTTTGCTCCAGTATTGAAGTGCTCTCCAGTGGTTCATTAGTGTGCACACACACACAGGCTGTAGATCCTGCAGGTAGAGCACTTGAGACCTCCTCATCTCTCTGATGTTTTGGATAAAACGAGACTCACAAAACAAGAGAACTGAGTCTTACAGGGATTTGAAAATAATAAACACACATTCACTTCACTTTTTCATTCACTTGATATAAAAAAGATCAAGATCATAGTGATGATGTTGATTTCTGTGTGACAATGCTGTGCAAATTTGGGTATATGCACATACACTCGCGGCCACTCCATTAGGTACACCTCTTCAACTGCTCGTTAATGCGACTACTTAATCAGCTGATCACATGGCAGCGATTCAGTGCATTTAGGCAGATGGACATGGTCAAGGCAACCTACTGGAGTTCAAACCAAGCATCAGAATGAGGACGAAAGGAGATTTAAGTGACTTTGAATGTGGCATGGCTGCTCAGGACGGATGGGCTGGTCAGAGTATTTCACAAGCTGCTGGTCGGCCGGGGCCACACAACCATCTAGGATTTACAGAGAATGGTCCAAAAATAAAAGAAAATATCTGGTGACTGGCAGTTTTCTGGCTGGACTCTTTCAAGCTTATAGGAAGGTAACAATAAATCAAATTACCACTCATTATCACCAAGGTCTGCAGAAGAGCATCTCTGAACGCACAGCATGTTGAACGTTGAAGCAGAGCTGGACTACAGCAGCATAAGACCACCGCTGGTGCCACTCCTGCCAGCTAAGAACAGGAAACTGAGGCTACACTTTCACAGACTAAAATTTGCCTTTGCAGGTATGACTGACAGGTAGAAATACACCATGAAGGCTCATGTAATGGCTGAAAAGATAATATTTAAATGTGTGGTTGTGCAGTTGTGTCTGTAGAGAAATCGTTCTGTAACTCTCTGCTAGACAAATAGTAGTTCTTGGATGGAACTCCACTCCAGTTCCTCCTTTGCTCTTTGGGTTTTGTTTCACCGAGCTGCTGTTCTCACGTTTCAGTCTTGGCTGACATGTAAACAGCACCAGAAGAGCAAGAACCCCTTTAACTCATAATTGACCCAAAACATGGCCAGACATCAATCTCTCTGCCTGCAGTAAGTCTCCTGCCTTCTTTTCCTCCTGTCCTTGTCTACCTTGCCAGGAGTGCTGGCAACACCTAGAACTGGGGAAGTGCATAAAGGATTAAATTATGAATGGCGATGCAGAGAGGCAGAAGAAATGGCTGTGATAATAGCATGACAGCATATTTAATTTGCAGATAATTGCACTTTGGGGGCTTTTAAGAGGCTCGTCTCACACTGACATTTTTAATGAAGTGGGCAAATAATGGCTTACAGCAACAACAAAAAAAGCAGCAACATAAAAGAACCATGACTGGGAGTGGGTCGGCCATTTTAATCATTTGGTTGTCTTTGGAAAATGGAAACCAGGCCTTTGTGTAACAGGTGTGTTTAAAAAGATAAGATTTATTTATATTTCACCAAAAATCCATCCTCTGTTATTTGGTTTTGATATTATTTTTCATACATATGTATTTGTTTTCTGTATTTATATGTTGGGCGATTTTATTTTTTTGTGTGTGACCTGTACGTGCCACTTCATGTGGTTTTGCGCCTCTCTCGAGGCGCTGCTGAGTGGAGGTAGGATTGCATTCATTCTCCTGGTTATGGAGTGGTTAAATGCAGTAAAAGCGCTAAAAAACGGTTCAAACCGCGTATGTTATACTCACAGATATCGTGTTGTAATGTTGTTGAATGTTTTTTAGTGTGAACTGTTGTTTTTCTGTCGAGTACAGCACTTTATTGTAACATGCTAAGGTCCCGATCTTAAGCTAGGCTGCAGGAGCATGCGGGCAGTTTCTCATGCGGTTTGTTGGTGTTCTTTCCCTTAAAGGTGTGCATGTAGAAGCTCCATCACATGAAGTTGCTGTACTGAATTTATGTTTGTTTAAACAGCTCTGGGAGAACAAACCCGCCTCAAATCACAAAGCGACAGTCGAATCCTTCAATTATTAACACAACACAATGCAGAGCGTGCAGCAGCCTGAAGTGCAAAGGTAGGCTGGCTACATTTACAAAATCCAAATTGTTACATTTGACTTTAGCATTATGAGGAGTAAAGCTGTGTAAATGTTTAGGTGCCTGTGAGTAAATTAGAAATGAGAGTAAAATGCACTCTTTCCTGCCCCTTCGTGTTATTGCTGCAGGATTTTTATAGTGTTTTATTTTCCAAG
>JASGAU010355578.1:0-12873 GCA_030220045.1 Australoheros facetus | reverse complement strand
ACTCTGGATGGCATTACTTTGGCCTCCAGTAACACTGTGAGAAATCTTGGAGTCATTTTTGACCAGGATTTGTCCTTCAATGCACATATTAAACAAATTTAGAGCTTTCTTGCATTTGCACAATATTTCTAAAATTAGAAACATCCTTTCTCAGAGTGATGCTGAAAAGCTAATTCATGCATTTATTACTTCTAGGCTGGACTATTGTAATTCATTAATATCAGGCTGTCCTAAAAGCTCCCTGAAAAGCCTTCAGCTGATCCAAAATGCTGCAGCTCGAGTACTGACAGGAACTAGAAAGAGAGATTTCTCCTATGTTGACTTCCCACCAAGTGCTTGGTCACAAAGGGTCGTCTGATTATTTTCTCTGTATTATTGTAAGGTCTTTACATTATAAAGCGCCTTGAGGCAACTGTTGTAATATGGTGCTATATAAATAAAACTGAATTGAATTTGCCTTGAGAAACTCTAGGATTGCTTTGCAGTATGCTTTTGCCATTATCCATTTTCACTGTGAAGTGCTGTTTGATCAGTTTTGCAGTGTTTGGCTGAATCTGAGCAGAGAGTATAGCCCTGTACACTTCAGAATTCATCCTGCTATTTCTGTCAGCAGTCCATTATCAATAAACACTAGTGGCCTGATTCCACTGGCACCCATAGATATCTCCACCATGTTAGGCAGATAATGTGGTACGCTTTGGACCATGAGCTGTTTGTCTCCTTCTTCATACTTTTCTCTTTCCATCATTGTGGTACAAGTACAAGTTAACCTTTGTTTCATCTGTCCAAAGATTTTTTTTTTTTTTTTAACAGAACTGTGCAGGCTCTTTTCTTTTCTGCAAAAGTCTAATCTGACCTTTCTGGTCTTGAGTCTAATCAGTGGTTTGCACCTTGTTGTAAACCCTCTGTTTTTCCATTCAGTGCAACAGATCATTGATTTAGCCAGTTCTGGTTTCTGCTGTCTTTCTGATTTATTGACTGACTGTGTATTTAGATTTTTTAGCCTAATGATGGCCTCCCTCATTTGCACTAACATCTCTTTCGGTCTCATATTTGAAATTATATTGAAATTACATTAAGTACAAATTAAATACTTTGAATCAACTTCAGATATTATGTCTGCTTCTTTTGTCATGAAATAACAAGGGATCGGGGCTCACCTGACCATGAAACTGTTTGTCAGTCAGTTTACCGATTAATTTTGAACCTCTGAAACTGTGTATAAAAATGGCTATAATTCAGCCAACAATTCATCCATCCGCTTATCCTGTTCAGGGTTGCAGGAGGGCTGGAGCCTATCCCAGCTGCCACAGGGCAAGGTACACCCTGTACAGGTCGCCAGCCTGTTGCAGGGCTAACACAGAGAGACAGACAACCATTCACACCTATGGACAATTTAGAATCACTAGTAACTGCATGTGTGCATGACCAGATTACCCAGAGAAAACCTACGCAGAGATGGAGAGCACATGCAAACTCCACACAGAAAGGGCCCGGCCAAGGAAGCAAACCAAGGACCTTCTTGTTGTGGGGCAGCAGTGCTAACCGCCACACCACCGTGCTTCCCCCAACAGTTCATGCACAAAACAAAACAAAACAAAGCACGTGAATTAAAGCTGAAAATCTGCACTACATTCACGATCGTGTGCAGAGGCAAAATGAAAAAACTGAAACAGAAATGGGTCATTCTAAAGACTGCAATAGGATGCCAACCTTCCTGTGAAATTTCTGCCTTCACAAATGTTCCACCATTAACTGTAAGCAGCAGTACTGCAAAGTGGAAGCATTTATGAACACAGAGTGTTTGGCCATGCAAAGTTACAGAGCAGGGTCACCGAGGTGCATAGTGTGTAAAAGTCACTAATGCTATGATGACTCAGTAACTGACAATCAAAGCAATACCGAAAGATGCTGTTTGATATCATCATGAAATATGGTGAAATCATGGGACTCTACCTGACGTGACTCAGGCACAAAATCATGTTTTTGAGTGTTACATTAAAACGTGTATTTTCAAATTAAATCCATCCATCCATCTGTCATGATCCTGGGTCCATTTACCCAGCGTTTTTGTTTATACTTAGTTTATAAATTGTGTTTACCTTTTCTGTTTACCTTATTGGTTATATTTGGATTTCTGCTTTCCCAGTGTTTCCTGGTGTGTAGTGTCTAGTCCATGTCTTTGTTTCTCTGTCTTCCTTCCTGTTTTATTTTGGCGGTCTTCTGTTCTCCATGTGTTGTGTTCTGTGTTACTTCCTTTTTGTCGTCTGTGTACCCTGCCCGCTACGTGGGCCTTCCCTTTTAGTTCCCAAGTGTGTCTCATTTTGGATTTATGTAGACCTTGGGTTTGGGGATTTTGTATCTTGTATTTTTGTACACTGAAAAGAGTTTCAGCATTAAAGCTGCTTAATATCAGTTCTGTCTCATGCGTCCTGCGTTTGTGTCCTCCCCTGCCAGCAACACAGCCTAAGTGATCCATCCATCCATCCATCCATCCATCCATCCATCCATCCATCCATCCATCCTCTTCTGCCGACAACCTGTCCAGGGTGTACCCTGCCTCTCACCCTACAGCTGCTGTGAATTAAGTAATGAATCAATTTAAAAAAAACAACTGCAGGTTTAGTTTAGCTAATGTAATATTAAGTAAACTTTTAATGAGTTGGTGAAATATAGTAATCACACCAATTATGCTAAACATAACTTTATGCTTGTGTTGAGCACTGATGCAATACTATACAATACTATACACATTAGCTTAGTAATTAACAACCTAACTAAATGCAACGCGTAGTAACACTGAATCAAATTTGGGATCTTTCTGGGTTTCATTGAGTGTTGTGCAGTGAAAGCCTAAAAAATCTGCTGTAAATGCCTGAGTGAGCGTTGACCTGCACTAACACCAGCCGTCATGAAGTGCTTTGAGAAACTGGTCCTTTCTCACATCAGAACCACAGAATCACAGTTTCCACCACACTATGCAACTGACTGTAGACATGACACAGAAGTACACAGAAGCTTCAATACAAACACATAATATGGCACTGACGACATTTTACCAGGTTAATGATGTTTTACACTGGCCAAATTGTTTACAATGATGCTGTTTTTTTCATCTGTTGATGCTATTTAACGTTTTAATCTTATTTCTTTTACTTATTTTTATTCATTATATTTATTTGATATTTTTATCCTACGAGAAAGCCAAACTGAATTTTATTGTACTATGTATAATGACAATAGAGAGCATTCAATTAACCTAACCCCACAGATGCAGGAGGAAAGGAGAGTACCCGGAGAGAACCTGCAAACTGAAAGGCCCCAGACTGGATATGAACCCAGGACCTTCTTCAGAGTAGGTCAGTGCTGGGTTTTTTTTTTGGAGGCAACTTCATCATATGTAAAAACATAATTTCTTCAAACATGGTTTAAAAAAACATCAGAAATGAGGCAGGATTTAAGCAGTTTTTGCTTCTTGTTTTCACTGTTAGAATTTCAGAGACTGCATTTCACCCAGAGGGCACTCAGGTCTAAATTTCTAGCAGCAGGTGGTAGAACTCAGTGGGAATGTTTGCAGCATCCCAGCAGCTTCTTTAACTTATGTCCAGCTTTATTAACAACTGAGCAAACATTGCCCAGAATCAATGTTTTCATTAGTTAAAAATGCTGTTGTCTTCCTGGCATTTTCAAACAGTGCTCAAGAGAGTGAATAAAAGAGGATAATTTACTGCTCGTTTCTTGACAGTTTGTAATCTTAAAAAAGTGTCACAAACTGTTTCAAATCTCAAAACAGGGACTCGAAGCAGATAACGGAATTAAAATAACCCCAAATGTATTTAATCAAATGAAACTCAAACAGCGATCTCAGTGATGTGGTGGAGGCAGCTGAGAGACAAACCCAGCCGAGCTCCTGGCTGGATGGGGAGAACAGGACAGTGTTAGCATTAGCGGAGTGGGAGGGATCGTCACATGAGCAATTAAATAAAAACAAATAAAAACTAAATAAACACTTCATCCATTTCCCTTGACAGGAATTCTGGCATTTTCAGACTCATTTTCCACATTTTCCATCACATTTCTCAGATACAAAAAGGAATACAAACTGTGACCTTTAATCCTTGAGAGAAGCTTCAAGTATTTGGTTGAATGGTTATTTGTGTCATAAGCAGATTGTATGACCTTGATTTGTTTGGCTTTTTGTTTTTGATAAATCCTGCAATTGATGGTTATTGGCAAAGCTAGAGGGCTTAACACTTTATCCCACACTATAGAAAACAGCCCATCAAAAAGGTCAGCCCACAGGAGCCTAAATTCAGGTTTGTGGGTCATCTTTCTGATCCGGAGCATCTTTGAACGCAGATGGAGGGCAAAAGGGGGGGAAAGGGACTGCAAACGAATGGTAAGCTGTCTCACGTTCTCATTGCTGCACCACGCCACGAGTGTGTGTGTGTGTGTGTGCGCGTTCATCCACACAGACACACGTCTTTGATTTCTATTGATTCTGTAGCAAAGTGACAGTCCTTCCTCCACAGAGGGGAAGGGGGTGCTGGGGGTGAATGCATAATGATGCACCAGTCCTAATTGATTTCTCATCTTCCCACCTGATCTCCTGCTTCACTTTAATTCTCACTCTCCATTAGCTTTGAAAGAAACACAAAGAAGGAGAAAGAGACAGCCTATGGAACAGAGGGGAAAATCACGGCAAAAACACTTAAGAGTCACAGTGAAAGAGAGGCGCCAGAACAAATAGCCAACTCTGCTGTTTCTCCATGAAAGGCAAAAATCCCGAATAAAGACACCATAATCCCCTAAACACACCTCCTTAGATTATTGAAGTAAACATGAAATATTGTCTTCTCTTCACATTTGGAAAGCCCATGACTGATGTTCTGAGGGAGGAAAAACACAGCTATGACAGGTTACATTGCTGTGACTCACAAATGCTGCCTCTTTAAGTCACATCTTTGCTTTTTAGCTCCTATGTTCAAGCACAGCCTGAAATACATTTTGAGAAAGGCTTGCAGACGTTAGTTATCTCAGATGAGGCCAATTTCTCATAAACAAGCCGAGTGCTTAAATGAGGAGAAGCAGCTTGGAAACAAAAATCAGAAGCAGACGAGTGTGAAGAGCTGAAACGTCCCCGATCTCTCCACTGACCCGCCTGCTCCCCCTAATCGCCTACCTCAGATGTGAGTGTGCAAGCTTAATTTCATGCCTTGTATACACTTTATTCCCTTTTTAGACTGCTGCCACCATGGGCCCCTCTGCACAGCAGGAAGACATCCATGTGTCAACAGCGGGATAAATTACAGCTAATGGGGTGTCTTGGCCGAGCTGGTCTGGGTCATGTCCTGGGATCAAACTAGCAGCCCTCTGCTAACCCTAAAGGTCAATCCCCAAACATACACCCCTGGGTTTCGTAGGCTAGTGATATGGAACCATCTGTCTCCACTCTCCCAGTTACCTCAAGGACTCAAGCTTCCTGTCAAGGCTGATGCAAGGCCTGAAATATTAAAGAAACACAGTGTAATGCTCACTTCTTATGTAATTCATCTCCAGGCCTGTGCACATACGCATGTAATGAAAAGACAGGGGAAAGGATGCCATATAACTGCACTGTTCACCAGAGTATTTAACAAAAACCTGTCAACACCTTAAAATTTTCTCCTCACGCCTGACACAAAGTCATAACTTTGACCCAAATACGGTGACAGCTAGGAATATTCAGGCTATTAAAATGCTGTTTTTGGCACACTACACAGCCCTGTCTGGAGAATAACAGTGTTTGATTTGGAGAGGCAAGCCGGCACATTGCCTGAAGCTGTAATAAATAATTAGCAATAATGGGTGCACCCGGCATGACACTGAGCCTTAGATTTAGGGCAGCGAGATGCATTAGCATCCTCAAAAGGGATGTAAATGGGGATATGGATTGTAAGAGAACAGCTGAAATATACATAGAAAACATGAGCAAACAATGCCTGCGTGTCACTTGTATAATAATTTAACTGCAAGAGATGCTGGCTTTTTGCTATGTTAGCTTTTGCTATGCCTTAAACTAACTCAACATTAATACCACGGTACGTTCATTTTCCAATTTTATGCAATGTAGAAACTCATGTAGAAAATGATGCCACATAAAGTGGTAACTGCTGGTGTCAGTGTCAGTCGGGGAGGTAAAATGGGAAATTTCTAAATAGAGAATGCAGCACTTGAGATAAGAACTCAAAGGATCTTGCAGACTTCTTTCATATGCTGCGTATATTGCCAGAGCTGGAGAACACATAACAAAGCTAACATGCCATGAGGGGAGTAAAAATAGACAACAGGCTGTACGTTAGATTTCCACAGCTTTTATGAAAACTGCCAGACTCAAGGAGGAATGTCTAGTCTGGGTGTAAATTGCTTAGTGTCTTTGAAAGTTTGTGTATAGGTCTGTTTTATAAGAAACAAATGTTCTCTTACAGATCAGAAATAAGTTTCAAATTTTAGATATTTGACTTGTTCTTGGTGTTCAAGTTGAGTTCAAGGGGAAGGTAAATATGAGGCTTGAGATGGTAAAGTTTAAAAGGACATTGATGATCACAGCAGATCACTGCCACATCGGACTGCATTATGATCCCAGAGAGCCTAGAATATTTAACAAGGACATTATTATTTTTTTATAGGTTTATTAAACCATCCCAAAACCACCGTGAAAAATGCCATAATACACTTGGCATGTAACCGCTGAGAGTAGCCAGTGTAAATGTTTCCTGCAAGTGGTGGGCTCTCTGATCCTGACGTCGAATGAGTTTCCAGTAATTGTTCAAAGCGTTTGTGCGTGCGTTCCCCAACAAATCCTGACAATTCCTCGTGATAATCAAACCTGCTGGGATTGAGCACCACCTCCTATAAACACAAACAACTTTTTGTTGTATTCACGTCTACGTCACTGCATTCATTAAGACATAAGTATGTTATTATCACAATAACATGCAAAGGTAACCAGAGAAGCAAAGCTCAAAAGGGGCTCCCAGCATCAGGATTCTCTCATTTTTTTTTTCTTTCAGTTGGGGGCGTTTAGGAACCGGAAATACTGGTCTATTGTAACACAAGTTTTCATGCCTGATGCTTATTTTTTTTATCTGGCCATTTTCAGGTTGAGAACCTGAGCTCCTTTCACAAAATAAAAACAACCAAACAGAAAAAAAAAAAACATCTGGTGTTTGTCTTCAGTGGGAATTGATACAATCAGTGCTTCTGCGGTCCCTGATCAGTGCAGTCATCATGGGTCAGTGTTTCCCTCAGAGCTGGATTCTATTTGTGGTGCTGGTTTCACTGCAAATATGTCAAATGCCAGGAACTGTGGTGTGATGAATGCATTAATGACCAATATGTATTTACGTAGCTTTCCAGTGACTCCAGTTCCACTCTGTTGGACAGAAGCTGGTGATGGTTGTCCTTGTTCACCTCTGCAGCCTGCAGCAAAACAAGGGCTACCATCACCAGATGGCCAAAGACAGGGAAGCTGAAGTCCAGCAGCAGAATGAGAGGCTCACTTGGAGAGACAAAACTTCAACAGTAGTGATGCTAATAGGGAAACAAGAGAGGCTGACACTAGCTGGTTAGCAGAAACTGAGCTACAGTAAATGGTGGATAAGCTCATTCTGTCAGACAAATGAAAAAGGTAAAAATGCTAAAATGGGCTGATGGATGTACTGTGGATGTAGTTAATAGACCTAAGCTGCAGTCTCGGTAGCTGAGGCTCCAGGTATTCACTCACTTCATCTGAATGAAATTCGACAGTGATGGAAACCATCAAACTTCAGTCAGTGTTGACTTTGATGAGAATGGAAAAACGATTTGAAAATAGTAAACACCATAATATCCGGCACACCGGACGTACATGTGAATGCAGGGCGTGCTGGAAACAGCAAGCTGGTGAATAACGGAGTGGAGATCAGCATGGTGACAGCACGGTGTGATTTTAATGCAGAAAAGAGCCTTTTTCAGTTGAGTTATTGAAACTCATCAATGGAAAATCCTCATAAACAAACTGAAGCGTCAGTCTCAGCTGCTCACCACACACTGCGGTCTCACTCAGAGTGTGCGCTTTGTTCCACTGCTGCTCTATGAACACAGCGTGCTGCTCAATCACATAGCAAAACTAGACAAAGTGCTTACAACCAAAGCATCTTTCCTCCCCTATTCCCCCCACCCAGGCTACACATATGATTTTCAGCAACATACTGAAGCTATCACACACACACACACACACACACACACACACACACACACACACACACACACACACACACACACACCCTCCCAGCAGGAGTTCCTCAGGGAGCTAGATGTGACAGGCAGCTGTCACAGTCCCACGGTGGTGCAGCGCCGTGTTTGCTAGAGTAAACACACTCCCATGCTGTTGCTGCTGCTTCACCCTTTCATCAGACACCACACCCCCCTCTTAAATACACAGACTTCATTCCTGAGACTGTCTCCATTCTAAAATGATTGAGGAGGTGATTATTTCCAGGGCATAATTTATTATAGCTGGACTATAGTTCATCTGTGCTGATCTTCCATTTGGAGCTTGTGCCCAGAACTGCAGCCTTTTCGTCCAATATCAATATATAAATTGGAGGGCTGGTAAAGTTTTAAATAGGCCAAGAATAAGTTATGGAAGCAGCACTTTCATTATTTTCTTTGAGAATGTCTCAGGCCATGCTTACATAGTAAATGATAAAAACATTTAATTACATAAATAGATATGTAGAGAACCTCATAATTTATCCAATTTTGTGGTAGAAGTTTGCCTTTTCTTCCCTGGAATATGTTTTCCTTCTTCATCCCTGTTTCTTCATTCCCCAAAGCTAGGTTCATATTTACAGATGGGACGGACTCAGTTTCCACATCAAATCCTATTTGCTTAGTTTTTGCCAAGCTGGCATTTTTACTTTGGTAAGTAAGCAAACTCAGTGATTGGCATAAACAGTTTCTGTTTACTTTCTAAAGACCTGCAGGCCTCATTTCAGGTCAGAGTTCATGATTCAACAATGAGGAAGAAACTAGGCAAAAATAACCTCCGTGGGAGAATCCTAAGGTGGCACCCACTGCTGACTGAAAACAACACAAAGGCTCATTTCACATTTGCCAAAAACATGTTGATGATAGTCCAAGACTTTTGGAAAATTATGCTGTGACTGACACAAGCTGAACGTTCCTGTTACATCTGGCATAAAACTAACAGAGGATTTCATAAAGAGGACATCATACCAAGAGTCAAACATGGCGGTGGTAGTGTGACGGTCTGGGGCTGCTTTTCACACAGGGTCAGGGTTTTTCCTTTCATGAAATCATCATTTTTAAACCTGCATTTTCTATTTACTCTGGTTATTTTTCGTCTAATTTTAAAATTTGTATGATGATCTGAAACGTGAAAGTGTGACAAACATGCAAAAAGAAAAAAGAAAGAAATCAGAAGGGGGTGAATACTGCTTCAGCAGAGACAGACATCACTGCTGAAGCAACAAAAAAAAAGATCTCTGATCACATGCTTGTGCATGAAGAATGTAATGTGTATAATGTCTTTTTTTCATGTGTCTACTGCTGTAGGTGTTTCTCTGGAAATCAGAACCAGTTCCCAACAATGATATTATTTGGGGAGTTTTCAGATTTTAAAATGTGCAAAATAGATGAATTTCTGAGACTTGAACATTAATCAGGATTTTTTGCGTCCCGCTGCTGTCAGACTGTCCCAGATGTAATTACTGCCCCTTTTCTTCAGCTCTCTTTACAATCCTGATTGGTATCAAGCGTGCTTGCTATGTAAATGATCCATCTTTCAGGCGATGTGAGATGCTGGATATGCTGATGGGTTTCTGCTCTAGAAAAGAACTGTTAGATGCTCATTTTCTCCTTTTGATGAGATATACCATTGATGATATATCCCGTATCTGTGACAGTTATTTAAGAACACTCATTTGTGCACAATCTTTAATCTTTTTGTTTTGTTTTCTTTATATGATCAGAGGAGTATACACAGCATGAAGACACACAGTCAGCTGTAAAGAACATTGGAAAGACTTTTTTTTCTTTTTCATAAGAAAGATTTAAGCCTGAGCGCTTTAAAGTTAAAATGGGTTCATTTGTTGCAGGGCTACAGGGCCATCAATTTTGCTTGACTTAGAAAATGGTTTTCCTAATGGACATAAATCTAATACCCACAGCCAGTGTGTGTGTCATAGCATAAAAAGGTTATTTCCTCCCTCTCGGCTGGCTCTCCCTACGTACATGTGAAGTAACAGAGAGGGGAAAGGCTCAAATGTTATAAAGATGAGAACCTCTAAAGCATCCGGCCCCGCTCGAAACAGTGAAGAAACCAAACAAACCCACATCCCACTTACAGCTCTTCTTTGTTATGTTTCCTAAACTCATCCTGAAGCCCATCATTTACACTCCTTAATATTTACTCCATTATAGGAACACTGGGAACAACTAATTTCTGACAGCTGAGTCTCCAGATAAGTTCTGCTTCTTTCCTCAGTTTCCTCAGAACTATTATATTCCTACTTCAATGGTAGGAATTCCTGTTTTTCATATTTAATCACCATAAACATACCAATACACAGCATCACAGTATAAAAGCATTTTTCCTCAGGAGAAAACTGAACTGTCCGGGCATGTGGATTAACCCTTTAACAAATCAGATTTATAGCAGTAGCGTCATCTGTGCACAGCATCTGACTGCAGCAGAACTGTCTGCTAATTCATTTTATGAAAAGTGAGTTTGTGCACTAAAGTTTTTCCTTGGAGTAACTGAAGGCCCCACTACACACACGCTAAAAGATCACTGCAGTTGCAAGAAATCGAAAGCCTGCTTCCTTGCATTTTTAGTGGTGCTTAAATACTAATTGGCGATCCTAATTGGCAGAAAAGCACCAGTGATAGAGAGTAGAGGGGTGTGCCTCCAAGCAGGCAAACAGCCCATGCCTGCACGACTCTGCCATCGCTCATAAAAACACACACACACACACACACATGCAAAGATGAGATGAAATGGAGTACTTACAGGATGGCCCAACTGTGATGGCGTGATGCAGAAATGGGTGGAAGGAAGAGAAAAGAGAGAGAAAGGAGAATGACATGATGAGCTGAAATGAACGGTGATACTAGATAAGATACATGAAACTCTGAAGCACCAAAGTCACTCAACTCTAACCAAAATTAAGAAGGACATGAACTGTGACTGTAAATGGATTGAGGTGAGCTGTGTAAATGAAGCTGTCCTAACCAAAAGGAACGGTGGGAATAACAATCTGAATGTGGACGTACAGGTGAAGACGGGAGGGCTGATTCCGATGGATCTGTGGTTTTGTAGAATATAAAGCTATTTTCCTTTATTGCATATTTGTTTTTCACTGATAATTTCTGAGGCTTTGGGGACCACAGTGAGAGCCATCATCCACAAATGGAGAAAACTTGGAACAGTGGTGAACCTTCTGGGAAGTGAGTAAATACTTTTCATTGCACTGTACGTGCACCAAGCCACAGTTTCCGTGTGCCAACAGCTCCTGCTGGGAACGACTTTTTTCTGCTGCAAAATCCTATTGGGTTAGTGCATGATGTGTATTTCTGAATGCTATTTATTTTTTGCGCCCTGTCTCCGTGTATTCGTCACTGCATCCATAGACATATATGAGCATGAGGTTTGTGTGTTCAGATGTCAGGAGAACCAGAGGGCCCGCTCACTGCACTGAGCGTTGCAGAATAAAACTCTAAAAATTCCCTTTTATCATCACAAATGACAGATTTCTCATTTGAGCATCTCTCTTCAAGGGACTGACTTTATTCTCATGCAATTTCAATTCTTTTTGATCTCGGCTCGCTCTCCAGAGGAATAGCAAGTTGAGGCTTGAAAGGAACTTAAAATCCATTTTTCACTTCATTTCTCTGTTAGCTTCAGTTAACAGTGTATTATCAATGCCACGATATGGCGAGTTTTAACCAACCAACTAGCAGCGTATTCTTAACAGACAGCGTCTCCTCTTAGAAACATTTTAGAAACAATGTTCTTAAAGTCCCGACTGTCTAACAAAAACAGCCAGAGTGAATTAAAAGACGATGGAATGAGACAGCATGCCCGTAGGTGAGATGTGGGCAGTTTGCGGTGCATCGTGGCAAAGCTGCCCATCTGTGCAAACAATTCACTCAGTCAGTGCTTACACCTCATTTCTACAAAGATTCTTCATTAAGTGGCTGCACTTGAGTTATACAATATTTATAACGTTATTTAGGAACAACTGTCGATTGTTTCCTAATTCTTACAAAAATATCTGAACCAATTCAATAAAACCTTTTTCACTTCAGATTTATTAGAAATCAAATCAGTACAGATGCAGTAAAACTGCACATGGACTCAGTGATAATCATGCTGCTTTACAGCGAGGTCTCAGACAAACAGTGTGTCAACGCAGCCACCCTGTATTCTGTGCATGCAAATGATGGATAACAAACTCTTTACTGCAAAAGAGTTAAAGAGTATCTATTTTTTTACATCTGTAAATGTTCTGTTTATGGATAATGTTGTAGAAGGTAATTCCCACTCTAGCACCGCCACCAGTTTGTAATAAGTAGTGCTGGTTTAATACTGTTAGCTGGAAGAGCCTATTACAGAAAATTTTGGTCTGCAATGTTTGGAAAAAAGTGTTTTGAGGCAAACTCAGCCGGGATGGGGAATTCTTTACTGCAAAGTATGAGTGAGTGCAGTACTTTTACATCGAGCTGGCTCAAAGATTCTCAAAGAGGTCTGCAGTCACCGAGCTGTGGCAGCTGCTCACTACACAGACAACTGTTACAATATATATATATATATATATATATATATAT
>JASGAU010355575.1:0-21345 GCA_030220045.1 Australoheros facetus | reverse complement strand
TTCGGCTATTTGGTAGCGGTATCTCTTCTGTTTGGGCTCGGAGGATACCTGATTTACCGGGAAATTAAGAAAATCTGGGCAGCAGTTCGACATCTGCTGAGACTGCAGACCCAGGTGGATGGGCTGTGCAGAGCCGTACAGACTCAGACTCAAAGCCTGTTGGACCTGAGCCATAAAGAGGATGGGTAGTCCAGCTGAGAACGTGCTCGCAGGCGAGAGGGGTTAGATCTGGAGATAAGGTTCAGTTCTGCACGGTGAGGACGGCAACAAATGAATTTGGAATATTGGATTTACTGAATGGGTTCCCCAGTGAGACCGAAGGCTGTTGGAAAAAACAAGCAGCCTGTTCCAAAACAACATCTGCATTATCAGGAATTCGGCTCCCTAGCCCGCCTTGGGCTGGTAATCATATCTCTCCAGGACAATGTGTGATGGTCGCTCTTCCCCTCAGCCCTCACTGTGATTTGTGAAGCTGGATCTGGTGTACCACGGCCGCTGATGAACTTCCATCACTATCAGCAAACTGTTTTGTCTAGGAGCTGGCATCTGGCTCCACAATGCCCTCCACCCTCTCATCTCCATCTGCATCCCCTCCTGCCCCCCCTCCTTCCCCACCATATTGCTATCCTGGATTTAAATGTGCAAATATGCTTTGCTAAGGTGGTTTTTTTGGACCCAGATTACTTTTTCTTAACCTAACTACCCCATGATGTGTGTTTGGTTTCCTTTTCCGGGGTCTGATTGTAGCGGCGGCGCCAGAGTGGCAGGGACTGATTGTAGCGGCGGCGCCAGAGTGGCAGCGGCTGCGGACACCCATCTCCCCTACGTTAGTCTTCTCTGTTCTTCTCTGGATGGTTGTTCCAAAGGCAATTTCGTTATATTATGACGGAATGCTGTTATATAATTTGTTGTATAATTATTAATTTCGTTGTATGTATAATGACAATAAAGTTCTATTCTATTCTAAGATCGAGGTGCATCAGTGTCAGATCACACTACCATCTGCCACTGTTTGAGCCAAAGTAGACTCAATGGAAGATGACCGAGGAGGACACCACTATTAAACACAAATCATAAAAAAGTGAGGCTTTGTGGTGGCTGTAGCCATCACAAAGCCTGTGGGAGACCGTCCTTTGGACAGAGGAGAGAAAACTGGAGGTTTTAAGTTAAGTCACATCAGCTCTATGTTCACAGACACAACAATGAAACATACAAAAAAAAAGGACATTGTACCTACTGCAAAACATGGAAGAGGCCCGGTTATGTTCGGGGGCTGCTTTGGGGGATGGCTGTAGCTCAGGAGGTAAAGCAAGCCACTCTACTAATTTAAAGGTTTGTGGTTTGATCCCCGGCTGTTCCAGTCTGCCTGCCAATGTATCCTTGGGCAAGATATTGAACCCCAAGTTGTTGTATGTATTTGTTGGAGTGTGAATGTTAGATAAAAAGCATTTAGGTGTAGAAAGAACTGTGTTGGTGAATGAGGTATGTTGTATAAAAGTGCTTTGAGTGCTCAGAGTAAAAAAGCACTACATGAGAACCTGTCCATAAGGCACAGGGTGTCTTGAATTCTGTTGTGAAGCTTTTTTCTTAACCACAAAAATAATTCTATCATCATGCACATTAGTTTTCTTCTATGGTCTTTCAGGCCTTTAAGTGTTGCTGAGATGCTCAGTGCATTCATTCTTTTAAAGAATGGACCAGATTGTTGATTTGGCCACTCCTAAAGTTTTTGTTTTCTCTCTGATGGGTTATTTAGCCTCATGATGGACTCCGTCACTTGCACTGGCATCTCTTTGGGTTTCTTTTTTAAATTACAGTTAAAAACCTATAAAATAAAACACTTTGACTCAAGTTCACATATTATGTCTGCTTCATTTGTCATGACATAACAAGAGAACAGGCCTCACCTGCCCAATACTGCTTGTCAGCTAATTGTCCAATTCATTCTGAGACTCTGAAAATGGAAATTTTATAAGTTTTTACAGTAAACTATTGTTCAACAGGCACTGTGTAGAACTGTGTTCTAGTTTATTTAATTTAATATTGATAAAGATATCTGACACAGGAAATACAGAGATTAGAAAGCTGAGAGACAATTGAATGATGGATTAAACCAGTATAAGGCGAGGTATTGTTATGGTTCTTGTGCTCTGAAGTTGTACTCTTCAATAGCTATCCTCTAAGTATGAAGTCAATATGTTGTAAAGTTACTGGAATACTGAAAGTGTGATGGACAGATAGACAGACAATGGAAAAGTGATCCCTGTGTCCCTCTGCCTCTCAGCAGGTGGCACAACAAAAACTTTAACTTTAAACTTGACTTTCAGGTCAGGGTTGCCGAGATTTGAACTCATCTGAGATTTTTAGTAGACACATCTATCATGTGAATTTGAATCTGTCCTCCAAGCAGGAAAGCAGGAAGTCAATATCTCAATCTCAATTTGATTTATATGCCACCAAATCATGAGAAACAGTCGCCTCAAGGTGCTTTATATTGTAGGTAAAGACCCTACAATAATACAGAGAAAACCCAACAGTCAAAACGACCCCTATGAGCAAGCACTTGGTGACAGTGGGAAGGAAAAACTCCCTTTTAACAGGAAGAAACCTCCAGCAGAACCAGGCTCAGGGAGGGGCAGCCATCTGCCACAACATGTTGGGGGTGAGGGGAGTGAGAGAATATGTTGATATTACATAACAGACAGACAGACAGACAGACAGAAAATGGAAACGTGATCCCCAAGTGTCTCCCTGCCTCCCGGCAGGCAACACAAAAACTGCATACGGGATCAGTTCTTTTCAGTCACTAACGCTGTGCTTCAGGGGTCTGCTGGGCTGCGGCTGTCTCAGTCATCATTGTATCCTTCCTCATCTTTCCTTCTCTCAGCATCAGAGTCATCTGTATAATGGCATTAAAATTTCTTGAATACAGTTGGCTGTTTAGTCAATAGCTTCCATCAAAATTTCTCTTATAAGATGTATGAAAACTAATCAAAACACTACCACCTTGGAACCCCTTAGACATATTTTTGTTCTTGAATGAAAAGTACATTTGTACTTGTTTTTTTGTTTGTTTTTTATATATACTGTAAAATATAAAATTGATGTCAGAAATGTCACTGTCAATTAAATGGATTAATTAATCATTAATAGTCTTTAAGGGAATATCTGTGTGGGCGTACAGAAGCCCATCTTCATGTGGCATTAATGCTATTATAATAATAGTTGACAAAACAGACAGTGGCAGGTTCATCACAAAGCACAAAACACCAGCTTCAACATCAGCAGTGAAGAGGTGGCTCATGGATGCTGGTTTTCTAGGAAGAGCTGCAAAGAAAAAGCCAACTGATGAATAAAAAAATAGGATGTAAAGATTAGAAAGAAGCGTCGTTCAGATATTAATTAAAGTGTGAGGTGTCTGTTCAATTAGAAAAATATTTGTAAGACAAAAAAGGGTGTTAGAGGGTTTGATACCATCTCCATTGTGATGGATTAAATGTGATGTTTGGGGTGCTTTGGTTGCGGAGAAGTGGGAAATTTGTACAAGATGAACAAGGCCGGTTATCACACAATTTGTTAGTGCCCTTCAGTACATTTTGGACACTGTTTGATTGGAGACAATGACTTAAAGCACAGCTCCAAACTATGCTAGAACCATACAGCGAAGAAGCAGTCAGCTGGTATTCAGTAATTTGTAATGAGTCAACAAAATGTCACCTTAAATCAAACCTACTGAGCTGTTGTGTGGGAAATCCCATCAACCTGTGTCCTCTAAACACTTTGGATCCTATGGGCTAATTTCTGTGTCATTATCATTCTCAGCAGTTGAATGGGTTATTTCCTGCTTTGAGATTGTGAGACAAAAACATTTAATGAAATTGTTACTTTATGACATGCTCAGTTAATGCATTAAACAACTATTTTTTTCTTTAAATGTGGACAATTCAGATACTTGTGATATTGTGCTATACAAATAATTTTACTCAGCAACAGGTTGGCAATTCAACATTTGTTAATCACCAGTCATTACTGTGTCTTGCTGGTTGTTGTGTGCTTGCTTTTAATGTCATTTAGCAAAATCTCTTAATGAATGTGGTCACATCAGCCACCAACACCAGGCCTTTTAAACATTTTGTGGCTGTATTCATTTTCCCCTTTTAAACTTTTCAGTGAAATGATGATATTACTAAAACAGGCCATAACTGAACCAGCTTTAACAATATGGGAGCATCTGTCATCCAGTGACTGCTGTGTCACCACTGTAGAAAGTAAAATGTGTACATTTAGCACACTTACCAGTGTCATGATTGACAAGTTATTATAGTTCCAAAGATAACACTAGCCCATTATTTAAGTTGCCTTCCAGGAATGCTCCCAAAGGGTCCTATTGGTCACATTAGCATTGAGTTGATCACAATCAAACTGATTTTTCTGGATCCAAAAATGAAGCAGAGGTTGCCACAACTAAGAATAGTTTACTGCAAATTTAAGGTTGCTAAAGGAAAGATGGAGTGGACAATTGGGCCATAAGTTGAGTAGGTTGGGCAGGATTGCAGGAAGGAGCCTCCTGCTACCTCACACCCAGCACACACTTAGAGACAGTAAGATAGACAGATGCCACAAAAGACACAATATCCCTACGTGCACTTAGTTGTTCTTACTAGTGGACCTTGGAAAGAGCTGTAAAGTGGACCTCCCATGAGAAATTTACAATGGTTAGAATGGCACTGTGAGCATGTGAAGGGGCTAGATCAGAGACAAAACCCAAATCAATGTAGGAGCAAGGATGACAAACTAGCAGCTGTATAAGGGGACCTACAGTGGATGTGCGGAAGTATTTACTATGAGCGTAGGTGGGGCAGGAACAAGTTTTTACCAACAGACATCTTGAGATAGAAGTCTGTTGGTAAAAATTCTTGAGAAAGGAGATTGAATGGTTGATACTTGGGTGGTAGGTGAATTTGTTGGTGTATACCCTGGTGGTGTAGACTGCCAATGGAATAAAAAGGTGGTTGGTCAGTCTGGGTTAAGGTCAGATTCATCACAAGAAGTAAATCTAGAAACAAGAATATGTAGAAACTGATGAAGGTTTTATTGATTACAATCTGCTGTAGCTAATTGATCTAAACAACAGCGATAAAGGACATTCATGTGATTGTCAAATTAAAAGTTGAGATTCAAATATGTTGATGATGAGTTCAGTCCTGTTTTGGTCTGCAGAAAGAAACACAAATTATACTGAAGTGATGCTAAAACTGTAAAATAATTAGTAGCCTAATTATGAGAAATTGGATCCTTTCATATTAAAGAACTTTCAGTGTGTGCAGACAGACAAAATAAAGCAGCCTAAGTAAAACTGACCAGAAAAATAAATACATAAAAACATATATTTTTAAAAAGATGAAGAGGTCCTCCACTAAAAACTAAAGCTAACAAAACCCCCACTAAATTTATACTTCCTCTTATGCCACATAAAATATGAAAAATTAGAAGTCTATATTGTAGGGTCTTTACCCACAATACAAAGCGCCTTGAGGCGACTGTTTGTTGTGATTTGGCGCTATATAAATAAAATTGAATTGAATTGAATTGAATTATTCAAGTCCGGTTAAGGTTGTGATCATAACTCACTCCTAAGTCTCCTGAAGTTATTTCTCCTGCTGCTTATTATCTATGTGAGTATTTAAAGTTCATTTATCATCTGTCTAGTCCTAGGTCTATCTTATAAACTTTACCACAGCATGACAGACCCAAGACTGTGGCTGTGAAATCAAGGCTTAATTTTCTCAGTGAAAAGGGAGTTGGAGAGAATCAATCGAAACTCCCAAGGTTTCATTGTTCTCTTGGCTTTACTTGCCTCAATAACATTTACTTCATAATAAGTTAGTTTAAGTTGGCTATTCCCACTTTAAGTGGGGCTTTAGGGAAAGTTTGTCAAACCCAACGCCATAAGCCTATAAACCTGACATCAGTACCCCTGATGTCATCACATTAACTGCAATTCTTTAGCCTTCCTTAAGAATTGCAGGTATGAAGTATGACAGAATTGGGTCTTTTTGAGTGAAAAAGACAACAGTCAAAGCCTTTTCAATGCCACATGAGTGATTGACTTCAGTTCCTGTCACAGAAAACAAACCAGACAAAATCTGTGTCTTCGCTCCGGCCGTCTCGTGTTGTTGCGTGAGTGATGTCATTTATCAAAGGGCAACCATCTTGGTTTGCTCCCAGAGGCATTCTTGTCCTGAGCATGGACTGCTATATTCTGTGACTCTGAACAACCAGCCAAGACCAACAGTCCAACAAGCGCTGTTGCAATGCCATTAACTGCAGCAACTGGCGTGCAGCAATTTGGATTCAAGGACCGGCTTCGAAGTCTGTTTTCATCGCTTTTCTCACCCTGAGAAAGACAAGAAGATCTAAGTACACACACTGAGGCCCTGTTTACATGAGGACGATTAGATGGGTATGTAAAACAGTATGATTTTTCAGTTTTTATTTTTGAAAAGTAATGCTTGCAGATGGCAATGTTTTAAAAGTTATTGTCGTTCACACAGAACCACAGAGACGCTGAAAATGTTGTAGGGACTCAAAATGCCGCTGTCACGTAAACAAATGGCCAGAACACAACAGAAGTTTAACATTTTCACCTGAAAACATGGTCATGTAAACAAAATAACAAAATAAATAACAAACAAATAACTGAGTCAACGTCATGTGATCATGCTGTCAATTGGCCGTGCGTACTTCAAATGCATCCAGAGTTTCCACCAGGGACTCAGATAACAAGAGCTTACATTGAGCTTTTATTATATTAACCCATTAGCCATTATATCAGGCCCTATTATATTTATATATAAAATATTACATGATATTATTTACTACAATATTATATGTTATTTTATTATATTAAATTGTTCCTCTTTTACAGTGAAAAACAAGTCATTGCAAAATCATGAAAATTCTAGATACAGATATTAGAATTTCAATGATAATCCATGTCATAAAAGCATCCTAATCTTTTGGCATATATGCAAAACGTGCGTATACTGAGACTGATCACAAGTTGTTTATAACTCAATACTCAAGTTAATACTCAAGTTTCATTGTCTTAAAACCTGAAGCTTTTATATGACAGTCTTCAAAAGCTGTGTGAATGAGTGGGAGGCCTTCAGGGTGAATAAATTGCTTTCAGGCAGGAAAAATAGCTTCATAACTAAGTCCAGGTTTTCATTCATTCATGCTGCTGTGGGAGCGATCCAATATGGCAGCTACCTTTGGGCAGACTGTTTGGTTTAGTCTGTGGTTCCCATTTAGTGTAGCCCAGTGTGGTCGCCCAGCTGTTAAACTGTTACTTTGCTAAAACAGAGGGACTTTCCCTCACTGAAAGCATACAATTAGTAAAACAAACTTAGAGTAGAATACACAACAAAATAATAATAAGGGCTTAAATCTTTTATAATTAGACTTTTTTGTTTTTTTTGTGCTTATAAATTAAAAGGAAACTCAAACACAGGCAATACATGAGCTATGGATCATTATTATTGTTGGAGTCAAAAGATGCAGTATCATTTTTTTCCACTCCAAAAAAAGGTGAATGACACACTGTAGTCCTTTTCCAAATGTCTACACAGCTTTTTGTGAAAAAGTACTGTTATTTATTGTTTCAGTCATATGTTTTTTTTAATCGACATTTATTTTATATTTTTGAAGTAATAGCAAAAAGTCACTATAAAGCGTTAAGAATATAAGTTCTTGCAGTAAACAAGTCAGCAAAATTTATTTTGTTTCCTAGAAAAGCTGAGATTGGCCTTTAAATGGTTCTTCCTTTTTGTCTGATAAATATTGTTTTAACGTTAACTGCTCCCAGCTTCCTGTCGCTTTGCAGAAGCAGCTGCCAGACAAAGTGACTATCCCTGCTTTCTTATTGTATATGATGTAATGGAATAACTGAATAACTGCACATCATTTATCTTCACCAAGATGCCTTTTAAACACAGGTCTATAATTTATTTTGTTTTTTGCATCATATCAGTGTGATGTGTCTGTGTTACAGTGCTTGTGGGTTGGCATCAAACAATGAATCACGTTAGTTAAGTGCTTTTGATAAGTGGACAGCATTATTTTGCATTTCCTTGATACCTTGCAGTAAATTACATTGGGATACTGAGTGCAGCAATTCATCCTGAGTAGAACCACTCCGTGCTGCAGCACAAACATTTGCTGTGTAACATGAACGTTGTGTCTTGGCTCTGCCTCGTCCTCCAGCTCTGTTGGATCAGATGGAGCCACAGTGATGGCTGTGGTAATGAACCCTCCCTGGCTTCTAACCTCCTCCATATTAGCTGGGCAAACACAGGCAGACTTTTGGCTGCCACTCTCTGCAATCTCCTAACAAGCTGCAGTGATGCCCCCTGGCTGCCAGCCACAACGCCGTGGACCCACAAATGTCGACTTTGGCTACTGCTGCATCTTTATCTGCTGTTTGACACATAGATTTTCCCCATCACTGCTAGAAGCCACACATGTTTATACACTGGTTTACCAACTAATGCGTGTGCAGAACAGTAAATGTGACATACCACACCACTCCTGTCAACCCCATCATGTTGTCTTTATCCCTGTTTGTCTCTCTATCCTTGTCTGTGTCTCCTGTCTTCTGGCCAGCAGTGAGTGTCATTTTTCCACTGTTACAAGCCCCCATTGCCCCAGCCACCCAACACCCTGCCCTGACTCTATCTGTTCGTTGCATCTCCTCACCCCCAGATGCATTCTGGTCATTTTCTGTGTGGTTTGTTTTGGCAGCAGCTCAGTGAGCCATCACAGCCATTTAATGGCTGGGTGCTCTCTGGCTCACTGTGTTGTTTCTCGCATTGCCAGAGTCAGAGGCATTCCAGACACACACCCCTGCCCCAAAGCAGCCTCTATAATTGTTGTACAAGTCATTGCAACACTTCACATGCTGCACTTTGCATGCATAAGAATATGTCAGTCCTACTTAAAGTGGGGCCCAAGGGAGCTGCTGTAAAAATATGGCAGCTAATCATCAAGAAAGATACTTTCTTTGTTACATCAGATATCAAATGCTGCACATGAAACAGAGGTAAGGCATTTGTGTGCCCAAGCACCCAGCAATTATCAATTACTGTCTATTGAATCTGATCAAGTATAACATGACCAAATTCACTTTAGTTTAATAAGAAATAGCACAATTAGTTATCACTGGCTCTTAATGGAGGCCTCCTTCATCGATTAATAGGCCCAGTCGGCTCTTCTCATTCGAAGGTTGTAGTTACTGAAAAGACATATGGTATATGATGACACTTGGGGAAGCTAGAAGAGTAGTGGTGGCTTTTAATGACACAACTTTCTTCTGTAAGATTTTGAGTCTCGTTTGAGGCCATTCCTTCGTGTAATTTCATGTTATTTTTGGACTGAAGGCTTAACGTGGCTTACTGTATGCTTTTGTTGTCACCCACTATGTCGTTTTGCATTAAAACTACTTAGTTTGGTTTCATAATGGTTTGGCCTAGTTTTACATTAACAACAGCAGCAACATTAACAGCAACAGACAGAGTGATGTCTGTACTGCTCCTTTCAGAGACCTGTGAACTGCAGCAGTATGTTAAACCCACAGTACCAAACAAGATAAGCGTTTGCTGCTTTCTACAGAACACTGACAAACTTTTATCCATCCATCCATCCATCCTCTTCTGCTTATCCTGTTCAGAGTCGCGGGGGGGAAAACTGTTATTTATTTATTTTAAGGAAAACTGGATTCGAAAAAGCTCACTTTTCAAGTTTACAACGTTGACAAACCTGCCAGTGCAATTTGCAATCTGAATTACTTTAAATCATCGACCAGAATGGAAGATAACGTGCTGCCTGGCCTACTGTTAGCCACAGGAGGATGCCTACTAGCCATGTCTATGTGAGTGAAACCGATAACAGCCATTTAAAGGGCTGATGAAGTTCAAAGAAGGGGAATTTTTATTAGCCTTATTTGAGATGTACAAATTCCAGGTTATGTAGAAGTCCACAACGCTAAACCAGATGCAATATTTCATGGAAGCCATGAATCTAGGTATAGAGAAAGCAAACTGAGCTTCCAGTGTTTCAGCTGAATGATGGATAGAGCACATCAGATCATAAACTGTGCTGTCATGGATGCTGTCTGTGCAGTTTTTAGGGCAGGGAGGACAGAACAGAGAGAGAGGAGGAGGAATGTGAAGGGTCTTTATCATATTAGGGCTAGATCCACTTATATTTGAATTATGACTAAAGTGGTATGCAAAAAAAAATTATGTATTAATTTAACAGACACCTTGTGGCTCACTGTTGAAATATATTAAAGAGAAAAACATCTTCATAGTCCAGGGGTCTCCTTACCCCGTCTTCTCTAACCTAGACTTCATTGTCACCTAGACTGTAATTCATCCAATCTCCAATTATTCATCATCTGTAAAGCAAACCTGCTGGCAGATAATTAGTAGTAATCTGGTACTCCCGTTACGTTCGTTTGCTCATTGTGCTGATGTAGCCGTCACAGGTAATTGATGAAATTAATTGATCAAATGAATCAGTGAAAGAAGGAGAAACATTCATCAGTCACTTGGTGTTAATCTGCCCGGCCATCTCTGTCCTCCTGCTGCTTTATCGGATGCGTTGCTGTCTGTGTTTTTAGAGGACGACGGGCCGCTGTGATCAATGGGCAGTGCTGGGCCCACGATGTTGGAGCCGAGATGGTGATTATGCACATCATAGATTTTCCATATTCCTATAGGTGTCTAAATTAAACACAGATGACCTTCCTTTGCTATTGGAAATCATTGGCTCTTAATATTTTCCAGACTTTATTGTGCCTTTGAGGACAATGTGTCCTGAAGTATTTTTGCTCACAGAGTCATAAAGAGAATGATGTAAATGAAACCCATGAGATGCTTTGTTCTTTTTTTGTCCTGCAACAACAATAGAACAAATCAGGAGCCTTAATAGGTGTTCTGTAAAGATATTAGTCCTGTCGTTGTAATATTTGTCACATCAGATGTTGAAAGTAGAGCGGTGACTGTTATTTTCTATTGATGACTCTTGTAATTAAAGGGAAGTTTGATGCTATTCTATTTTTCAGTACAAATAAAGACAAGCTATTCAAAACTATGTTAATCTGCCTCTGTATAAATTTGATTTAAATTGTACCTCTTTTGAATGTGTCACAACCAAAAGGACGCAGTGTTGGAGGCTGCGCTCATGAGTCAAACTAATCTGTCAGTGACATGTTTCCTTCACTTGTATGCGTAAAGGTTAATGTTTAATGTGGACATACTATGAATGTTTCCAAGTCTATATTTTTATTCTGTTATATACTCACAAAATAAAATGAAATAATCAAAATGAATGATTAAATGAATAATTAAAACAAACTTGGTTTTATTTACACTGGCCCTTGACACAGCCTCAGATCAGTTTCTGCCTGAAACAGGTTCTGTCCAAAAAACTGTATTTCTCTACATAAATGTCAACCACTTGAATAAAATTGAAGAATCAGAAAAGAGTCAAGCTCAGCAGGGTCTTCATCCACTGCTGAGTTTACCAAGCTCATTCCCTTGACTTTGGTTTAGCCACAGAGATTCCCAGTGTCCCCTTGATTGCAGCTAATGACAGTGGGAATTTCATTCATGCATTCATGAACATTATAAATTAGATGATGAGGAATTTGGCTACTTTAAGAGAGTCATAATTACTCTCGCTTACCGTCACCTCACTTAATTTCCTCACTTTTACACTCACAGCACTTAGCAGAAATCACACTGCACGTGATGCTAACTTTATAGCAACAAATAAACTAATGCTTTCTCTCTACATAAAAGACAACTTAGCAAAGCATCTGATTTGCAATGATCCCAAACATGTCTGTTATGTGTTCTTCTATCCATGTATGCTTTTACTTCACTAGCAAACTACCCACCCACCCCCCGCCCCCTCACCAGAGCTCAGACCTCAACATTATTGAAGCAGTGTGGGATCATCTTGACAGAGAACAGAACAAAAGGCAGAAACATCCAAGGAAGAGCTTTGAATGTCTTTCAAGAAGCCTGGAGAACTGTTCCTGAAGACTGCTTAAAGAAATTACAAGAAAGCCTTAAAGTGTTCAGGCTGTGTTGAAGAATAAAGTTAGTCATACCAAATATTGACTTTCAAGCTGGCTAGAATTATATAACCTGTTTTTGCCTTAGATGCTGTATTTCCATGTGTGATTGTGCATGTTTCAATAAACTGCTGCAGTTGTCTCCCATTTACCTGGAAAATATAAATAAATGTGGGGTGGCTCAAAAACTGTGCACAGTAAAATATATTGCAATGTGCCAGGTAAGAGGAAAAGAGGAAGAGATACCATGCTGTAGGCTGGCATGACAAAGGAAGCTCTAGATAACAGAAAGAGATGAAAATGGATGATCTGCTGTGGTGACTCCAAGAGCAACAGGAAGAAGATTTTGGCCAAGAAGTTACAGCAACAAATTAAAGTGGTGAAAAAAATGAATTCTCATATCCTTCTTTAACCTTTAACCCCACTTGGATTTGAAACAGTGGTTCATTAATGGATGTTTAACACATTTTACTTCAAAGACATTTAACACAGAGGCGCTTTACCTCATCTGTAAGCTGATGAGGAGTTTAACCCTTTTCATTAAGGAGGTTGCTGTACTTGGACCAACCATTTTCCAAAGGTTATGGCGTGCTATAAGGCTGTTATTTATGCTCCATTTTACATTCATGATTATACAGAAGTAAAATATGTTGCTGTTTTATGGAGATTTACACATTCTTATTCTTGAAAATATCCTGTCATTAGGAAGTTGCAATAAATAAGTAACAAAACTGAACAACGATTATTTCTTGATTACAAACCCGAATAATGATTATAATACAGAGCATCACAGTAAAATGACATTGGATTGCCTGATTACCAGGAACTAATGTTGCATCACTGAAAATTAGCTTGCTATCATAATGGCACAGAAGCAAATTCCAGATTCCAGATTTTTTTATGAACTAACAACTTATAAAATCTGAAGACCAGCAGATTCAGGAGCTTCATCCTCAAATGAGAGCTTTGGTCACAAACACTGAAAACTTGTACAATTGTGCCTGTTTTTAACAACACCAGCAGCCTCAATGAAGTGATCATCCTCTGACTTGAAGCAATTAAAAACATGGTAACGGTCTGCTTTGAGAAACAGGAAGAGACTCACACATCTGTCTCTGATGTGTCCACACAGATATTTTTAACATTTTGAACATCACTGCCCTCTCGAGGGACTTTTTTCTCCTTAACCCCGACTATCAAGCCCCATTTAAACACACATTTAACTTAGGAGCAGCCAACAACAGCCAACATTTTTGCTTTCACTTTTTATTATAAAAATCTATAGCATTTTTGTCTTTGTAATAGCCATAAAATAATGACACCATCAGCATTTAGATTGGTTGCCTATAAATCTTCCTTTAATTTCTGCCACCACCCAGCCAATGGGTTGGAATTTTCCTGCACTAAATCAGATTTGATTTACAGCAAAGAGAAAGTATGTCAGCAATTGTGAAAACAAACATGGAAGCAGTTAGCCGCTATTGGTTAGAGCTAGTAATTTATCTGCAGAGATGGATGGATGATGGATAACTTTAGTTAGCTGGCATGGAAATGCAACTGGCCAAAAGAAAAAGAGCTGCTATGACAGAGGAAGCCAAGGCCTGAAAAGGTAGAGTGACAGAAGATGTGACAAAGTAGGAGCCGGCTTTGGACTGGCATTTACTTAATGGAGAAAGCTTTAAAACAAACAGCCAGCTGGCACCTCTACTCAATCAGTAAGCAACAAAACCTACCTACGTACTAATCCAATTGTATTTTCATGTCCATATCATACCATTGATGTTACTGATGTTTATTGATGATACTAGTTCAAACTACGTATTAGCATTATCCGTGTTGCTAACGTTATCAGTTGCTGCTGGAAGCAGGCAGAAATGATTTGTAAACTACAAGTAAACAAAGACCAGCCACAAACATTAATCTGTGTTTTTTCTGGATTCAGAAAACAGTTGGCTGTTAGGGTTAGGCACACCAGGTAGTGTGATCAGCAACTTAGCAAAATACATGTAATATAATTATTGTTTGGTTTTTATTTTATAATATGAAGTGCTTTATGACAAGTGTTTTCTTGTGATTTGGCACTATAAAATTGAACTGAACTGAATTAAAAACATAGGCTGTCTGAACTGGAGGACCTCTGATCCCCACCCAGACAGTTGTCAGTATTAGAGGACTTCCAGTTCACCACCAAAGAGTTGTTTGGACCGGATAGCTTCTGGTCCCCCAGCTGAAGATGCATACATTCCTGAGACCATCCACTGTACTAGCAAAGGTGTACTTAAAGGTTTTCTAAACCGAACACACACTACATCATTATGACAAACTTAAGCTACCCTCTTAGACTTGTTCTCTGGTGAAACGGGCCTCTTCTTTCCATGGATAGTGGAACCTACATTTTGCGAGGTAGAATCCCTACTGGTTCAGACCCTATTTTTTTTCTAAAACAGTAGTGTATAAATATGCTATATGTCTTATTAACAATAATTTGATAATCAAATATTGAATATTAGATTATACCTGCCTGTTTTACTAAACTGTATGGTATACAAAATGTGGTATAACTTTAGAACTGCTTTTATACATTTGGGTCTATAATCTGTTGGACAAAGACACAATTTTTGTAGTTTTCCATCTGTACACCATCACAGTGGATTTTAAATCAATGAATACTGTATGTGATTCAATTGGAAATTTTCAGCTTTAATTGAAGTAATTTTAGCAGAAATACAGCCCCAAAGCCTAATGTTCCCATCTCTGTTCTTGACAGCGTGGATGGTGTTCTCTTCCTTCAAACACGATGGGTTGAGTATATGCCAAAGAGACTAAACTTTCTCCCAGGCCTCCAGTGCCTCATTTAAATGTTCACTGGAAAGCACAAAATGGGCCTGTACATGTGCCTTCATGAGCAGAATAACCTTGTGAGCACTGCAAAATTTCAATCCATTAAGGCAAAATGTTTTACCAGTGGTGTTCTTGTTCACTGTGGTCCCAACTGCCTTCAGATCATTAACAAGCTCTCCTGTGTAGTTTTACACTGATCCACCACCTTTCTCATGATCATACTTGCACGGAGCTCCAGACTGAGGGAGACTGATGGTCATTTTATATTTCTTCAATTTCTGAATAATCACCCCAGTTGTCAGCTTCTCACCAAGCCTCTTGCAGATGGTCTTGTAGCTCTTTCCAGCCTTGTGCAGGACCACAATCTTGTCTCTGATGTTCGTTGACCGCTCTTTGGTCTCTCATGGTGGAGAGGTTGGAATGAAATAACAGATTCTGTGGACAGGTGTGCTTTATACACATAATGGTAAATGGCCTAGTTCTTATATAGCGCTTTTCTACTCAGTCAGAGCACTCAAAGCGCTTATACAACACGTTTTACAATTACCCATGCACACCCATCCATACAAGCACTTCCATATTAATTAAGCGCTTTTAATTATCTACCATTCACACACATTCACACTCCGACGGGTACGTCAGAGAGCAACTTGGGGTTAAGTATCTTGCCCAAGGATACATTGGCATGTAGCCTGGAGTAGCCAGGAATCGAACCCCTGACCTTCCGATCATTGGTGACCTGCTCTACGTAATGAGCTACAGCCACCCTAATGAGCTGAGATCAGGGGTATCTGTACCTGACTGACTGATTGGTTGTAATCTGTGTGCCACATGGGCACACAGCCAATCTGTGGGAGCCAGAACTCTTTCATTCAATGGCATGCAAATCAATTTATAACTTTTATGTCATGTGGTTTTTCTGAATTTTTGGTTGATATTCTATTTCTCTTCATTAAAAATGAAACTACCATAAAAAATTAGAGACTGTTCATTTCTTTGGAAATGAGTAAGCTTAGAAATTCAGCAGGGATCAAATAATTATTTCTCTGACTTAAGTGTGTTTTCAGTGCTGTGTGTATTGGGACCTCGTACAGTAGCATCAAGACTGGCATACTTCTTTTCTGTTTTCATAATGAATTTGCTTAACTGTGTATGCCTGGAGTTTGTGCCGTCTCACAGACAGGTTATTTAATGTGCCTGGGGTGTTAAAATATTTTGTGTTCAATATGAAATACCAAATTTAAGGCCTTTCCCATCACTCAGTGCTTAAGATGTGTATTGCAATCTGAAATGTTGTGTTGTATGGGCTGAACATTGCACTAAACGAAAATACTACAGGACCTCAAAACTGCTTTACCTTACATTGTTTTAAATGTTCTCTCAATACTACTGAAGCTTGGGTTTTTGACATTGCTCCATTTAGTCGATAAAGAAAACTAAAAATGTTTTAATTTTCTGAGCTAAATGATAAAACATGCTACTGAACTGTATCTGGATTGGTCTTTATCTTTGCATTTTCCTTCATTCATTTAATTCTGCTCAAGGAACTTGATGCTGCATGCATTTTAATGTCAATCTTATTAAACTTTGAAATTTCCTACAGAAATTAAATTTTCTTGCCACACTATTTATAGACAGAAGTTGAAATAAAATAGACAATAAGCCTTATTTGTTGGGTTTTTCAAAATTTTGCTTTTATTCAGTTAGGTGTTTTGATTGACTGATTGATTGATTGATTGATTGATTGATTGATTGATTGATTGATTGATTGATTGATTGATCAGTTGATCAATTGGTATTCAAAGTAACTGGAATTTGTGTTGTTCATCTTATTTATTTTTAAATCAAACATTATCAAAGCAATAAGATGTTTTGGCAAGTTTGAGTTGTAATGCACAACATGTTGGGAAATATACATAGTAAGTGATTAATAGTGTTTAGAAATTATAGTTAGAGTATTTAAATTGTACAGTTGAAGGTTTAGTCAACAAAAATAACCACTTAAGCTCTGAAAATGAGAAAAAGACAGTCTTGATCAAACAGGTAAATGCATACCAGCAGAATAAATAATAAGTGAAACTTGCTGCATTGTTTCTGCCTCTTTTCAGTACCTGGCATACAAATACAAATCCCTTTCAGAAACCAATAGTCATCAACACTGCCATAAACTGACAGTTTATGACTTGGCACAGCATTTATGTAGAATGACAAAAAATATTGTGGCATATAATCCTAATTTTGAGGAAAATAACTAGTGAAATAGACAAATTGTTCAATTGAAAGCACTTACTCATTCATATGAATGGCTAAGCGTAGCGATTAAATGCAGAGTGGTGTATAAACACAGAGTAAAAAGAGATGAGTGAAGAAGAAGCACTCAGTGCATCATAGGAACCCACCAGCAGCCTAGGCCTATTGCAGCATAATTAAGAGAGGGTTCAGGGTCACCTGATTCAGCCCTAACTATAAGCTTGATTAAAAAAGAAAGTTTTGAGCCTAATTTTAAAAATAGAGAGGTTGTCTGTCTCCCAAATAAAAACTGTGAGCTAGTTCCACAGAAGAGGGGTGCCACTGGTGGACCTGCCAATTCTGGTATTTTATGGCAAATGCTAATCGTGCGCCACAGAGCCGGGCGGTGAGCACAGGGCCCATTAGAGGCCCTCAGTCCACCCACAAGTCTGTTTCTGATTGTTTGGTCAGAGACATTCACAGCAGTGGCCTGCTGAAGGTTATTGTGTAGGGCTCTGGCAGTATTCATCCTGTTCCTCCCTGCACAATGGAGCAGATACCCAGCCTCCTGATGGGTTAAGAACCTTCTATGGCCCTGTCGTGTTCTCCTAGAGTAATTGCCTGTCTCCTGGAATCTCCTCCATGCTCTTGAAACTGTGCCGGGAGACACAGCGAACCGTCTGGCAATGGCACATATTGGTGTGCCATCCTGGAGGAGTTGGGCTACCTGTGCAACCTTTGTAGGGTCCAGGTATGGCCTCACACTACCAGCAGTGACGCTGACCCTAGCCAAATGCAAAACAAACAAACAAACAAACAAAAACAGTCACAAAAGATGAGGAGGGGAAAAATGTCAGTGGCCTCCATCTGTAAAACCATTCCTGTTTTTGGAGTTAACTCATTGTTGCCCCTCTAGTGCACCTGGTGTTAATTTCATTAACACCAAAGCAGCTAAAACTGATTAACAACCCCCTCTGATAATGTACCTAACTGACCACATCAATATCCCAGAAGTTTCACTGACTTGATGCTACGCTCTGGTCAAAAAGCTTTCCTTTAATCTTCTTCAGCAGTGTGTATCAAATTCTGTAGATATACCATATGTATGTTGCTTTGTGAACAAGTTTTGGATCACTAGCAAACTGAATATGTTCAATAAAAAGAACATATTCTTTCAGACCTAGAGAAGATCTAAAGATGCTTGAGCACAATCCACGGGTAAAGCCAAGGAAATGGAAGGACTCCTACGGGAAGAAGCTGGAGGCCAAAATCAAGCTGAATGGCATAAAGGATGGATAGTGGACAAAACGCATGAGGTAAACAATTTCGTCAACGGAGTTGGTAGACAGCCCTGTGCTGCCTCCTATGTCACACAACCGGGCCTCCACACACTCTCACTACGTTCAGTGATGTTGCCCTTCTCTCCTTCTCCCCTCCACGTGAACTCTATGGATCATACGCTCACATCTGACAAACACCCCTAGCTTGGCTGTGACTTCTGGCCAGGTTAGGAAACAGATGGAGAAACTATACAAAAGCAAGGCTGCTGGCCCTGATTACATCAGCTTCAAGGTTCTGAGGACTTGCACTCCTCATATTTACAACCTTACTCTGAAACAGGAGTACACTGGATCACTGAACATCATATGAGTTAAAAAAACAAAAACAAAAAACAGCTGCCCTCACATGACATGTGATGAAGGTGCTGGAAAGACTAGTCTTGTTCCACCTAACACCACAGGTGAAAACATCCTTGCAAAGTGCATATAGACCAGATCTGAGAGTCAATGATGCATTTCCCTGCTGCAGAGAGCTTACCCTCGGAACTAAAACCAGGGAGATGGTGATCAACTCCAGGCACACAGAAGACAACTACACAGCCTGTGTCTATCCTGGGACAGGATATTGATGTGGTGGAGGAGTATAAGTACCTGAGTGTCCACAGTGACAGCAGGCTGAACTGGAAGACTTAACACTAATGCTTTTTACTAATGAGGAGGATAAGTAGAGTCTGTTTTATAAGGATGCTGAGATCCTGCGGCAAAAATATTGGCGATCTTCTATCAGTCAGTTGTGACAAGAACAGTGAATCTTGCTATGGCTGGAAGAGCAACACTGAATGAACTTTCATGCATCTGGGCTAATCCTGACCACCCTCTGCATCACTTACTGGACAGGCAGTGGAACACCTTCTCTAACAGAATGATTCATCTCCACCATCATACAACATGCAATAACACACAAAAAGTCTTTATAATAAAATATATCTATCTGGCAGACTATGTTTGATTTTGAAATATTTCATTTTACTCTTTATCCTTATTTTTTTTCTAAATTAGATCAAACTGCTACACAGTTCAGGGGCTGCTATAGACATCAATTTAGGAAAAAGAAGAGGAAGCAGATAATGAATGAAAACGGATAGACGTGCTATGCTTAGCAGCTACACAGGCTGTGTTGTAATGCGACATTGGGGACCTTTCACATGTGCATGTTTGCTCTGTCAGTTGCCACTAAGCCTTTTGTCTATCAGAAGCTCCTTCACATCATGCAGCCTGTTTGCCGCTGTGCCTCACGGACGTCCTGCTGTGCTGCTCCAAATGCTGCTACTCTGGGTTCTCATATGAAAGCTGCTGAGATGTTACACGCAGTACAGTACAGGAACATTCACCCACCAGCCTCAACCCCACCTTCAACACACACACAACTCACACACCACCACTCAGCCATTAGGGAGGCAACTTAGCGAGAAATTGAATTTTGTGTCATTATCTGGTGAATGTAAAGCACCTCATATAGTTTCTGTGAATGAAGGAAAGGAAGAAAACAAACAGTAGAAGGAAGGAAGAGGGAAGTGGAAGTGAAGCGCTGGAGATATGTTGAGATGTGTGTGTGGGCAGAAAAACACAAGCAGAAAGACAGAAGAAGGAAGAAAGTGTGCAACTCAGCCTCATAAGCATGATGTGTCATGGCAGTGTAGCTTGGAGTTTAGCTTAATTCTGTGGCTGGCTGTGTGTCTGTCTTTCGGTGCATCGTTTTGTGTGTGTGAGTGTTTGTTTTGTAATGAAAGTGATGGTCAGGTCTTTGACTCCTTAGCAACACTTTAAATGAATCGAAAGTCCAGCGTCAGCATTTCATGAGCACAAAGAGACTGTGTTTGCATCAGTAAGACTGTGTGTATGTGCCTGAGAGAGAGCACGCATGTGTGTGTGGACAGGTGTGCACAGGGACTCAGTGCATTAACCTAAAATAGAAAGCGAGTTCTCCCAGGAAGGTTGTCCTCTAATTGACTGGAATCTGTGTGAACAGCACTTTTTAAACACCTTTTGTTACCCATTTTGTGGTGATTAAACGGGCTTTGCTTTTAATTGGCTGATCATAGTAGGAGCTGCTTTACTCAGCAGAGAGGAAGAAGAGGCAGAACACAAAAAGAAGACTAGCGTCTTGCAGATATTCATTTTGTTTTAAAACGACATGAGCACTAAGCTTGAAATGATAGATTTAGAGGGAACCGTAAATCCTCAAATATTACCCAAACTAAAGTGATGACCAGGTCTCAGATAAAGAGCAGAGAAAATGTAATAAAAATGAGCCTTGTAGGCTTGCTGTCATAATTCACATGATAAATTACTCAGGTTTTTATAACTATTCCGATGATATTTACCATTGTTAAAGCCATTCTTGCTATTTTATTGTTTCATTATATCACGGGTAATGAAAGATTGTATTCCATGTAGACTTTACATAATAGAAGTCCTCCAGCATGCTGATAAGGTGATGATGATGTCCTCAGAAACAACAAAAGTAGGATGTTTCTTATGTTATATAGCAGCTTCACCACTATGTGGCCAATTAATGTAACTAACTGGGTTTTGTCTGTAATTATTGTACGGTCTTTACCTCATGAAATAATGTGCTTGATGCAACTGTTTGTTGTGATTTGGTGCTACAGTGGTGTGAAAAAGTGTTTGCCCCCTTCCTCATTTCCTGTTTTTTTGCATGTTTGTCACACTTACGTGTGACAAACATGCAAAAAACAATTTAAACAATAGTCAAGGACAACACAAGTAAACACAAAATGCAAGTTGTAAATGAAGGTGTTTATTAGTAAAGGTGAAAAAAAATCCAAACCA